>CM042834.1:273768176-273810676 GCA_023653725.1 Bungarus multicinctus | reverse complement strand
TTAATTTCTTTCTCTTTCTCTCTCTCTCTTTTCCTTATTTCTGTCTCCCTTCCCTTCCTCCCTTCCCTTTCCTTTTCTTCCTCCTCCCCCTCCCTCTCTTCCTTTCCTTCCTTCCTTTCTTTTTCCTTCCTTTTCCCTTTCCTTCCTTCCTTCTTCTCTTCCCTCCCTCCCTTCCTTTGTCTCTTTCTTCTTCCTTCCTTTCCTCCCTCCCTTTGCTTTCTTTCTTTCTTTCTTTCTTTCTTTCTCTCTCTCTTTCTTTCTTTCTTTCTTTCTTTCTTCTTTCTTTCTTTCTTTCTTTCTTTCTTTCTTTCTTTCTTTCTTTTTTCTTTCTTTCTTTCTTCTTTCCTTTTTCTCTCTCTCTCTTCCTCCTTCCCTCCCTCTGTCCCCCTCTCTCTTCTGTCTTCTTATCCCTTTTCCTTTTCCTTTCATGCATTAATAAAGTACTGAAAGGAAAAAAAAGGAATAAAACCCCACCTCTCAATTGGTTGAGAGGGGCACACAAATATTATTTGGGGTGCCCTTCAAGGTTACACAAGGAATTATTTCAAGATCTCCACCCTCACACCGTGTTAAGAAAACCTGACTGTAATCACAGAGAACTGGTCTCAAGGGGAATTTTGTTTTAAGCCTTTATCACATGGAGATGTGGTTGGTAGAGGATGAATGTACAGTTAGCCAAGATTACTCCAGTTTCAACATCCTTTTCTGAAATTTTCCCAAATAAAGCAGAGGAAAGATATTCAGGAACAAACACACCAGAAGTAACAGAAGCAGGACATTTCCATGAAATGCAAGAGCTCATTTTACTTGTCACCACCAAGCTAGGTCTTATTTCTCAGGTCTACGGAGAATCTCCATCATCCAGATCATGGTTGTCTCAAAAGCTTTTCCAAAGCTTTTTGGATGAGAAATAAAACATTTTTGAAGAAAACATCAAGAAAATCCAGTTGCCTTTTGGGGAAAGAAGTACCTTGATAACATCTTAGGAACCCACCTCGGAAGGATGGAAGGCTGAGTCAACCTTCTCCTGAACTCACTGTCTCCTGATGATAGGCCGTAAGCAGGTATTCATGCCTGAGGTGGGACTAGAACTCATTGGCACCTGGTGATTGGTACAAAGTCACCCAGCCTGATTTCACGCTTAAAGCAGGACTAGAACTCTCAGTCTCCTGGTGATAGGCCCAAAGACACCCAGCAGGCATTCGTAACTGAGGTAGGACTAGAACTCACCATCTCCAAGTTCCTAACTTAGTGCTTTCACCACCAAACCAAACTGGCTGTTTTGAAATATCTATCTTTATAAGAAAACTGAATAAACAACTACCTTGAACAATAAAAGAAAATGTATCTACAGAGAGAGACAAATTGGGCTAAAACTGTGCTCTGGGTTTTCTCACAGGGATCTAATTTTAGACATATCTACAAATTCTAATCATCTAAAAGATGGGGTAACACACAAATATACACACACTACAAAAACGGGTTTTGAGACTCTCGAAATAATGCAGAGAAGAGCAATAGGAATGATTAGGGGACTGAAAGATGAAACATACAAAGAACAGTTACAAGAATTGGGTTTGTCTTGTTTAGTGAAAAGAAGGACCAGGGGTGGCATGATAGCAGTCTTCCAATATTTGAGGGGGGCAACTTATTTTCCAAAGCACCAACAGGCAAGATAACAATGGAAGGAAATTAATCAAGGAGAGAAGCAACTTAAAACTAAGGAGAAATTTCCTGACAGTCAGAACAATTAACCAGTGGAACAACTTGCCTCAGAAGTTGTGAAGGCTCCAACACTGGAAGTTTTTAAGAAGAGATTGGTCAACCATTTATATAACCAAGGATTGTATTAGCTTCTTTTGTGTGCAACAGCAGCCAAAAACATTAATACAATCCTGGGTTGTAATAAGCAGAGTCATAGTATCAAAATCATGTGAAGTATTAGTACCAGGGGTGGGATTCTACCAGTTTGCACCTATTCGCAAGAACCAGTTGTTAACATTCTAAGTAGTTCGGAGGACCGGTTGTTAGAAGAAATTACTGGCCTAATCCTGTAAGGAAGGCAGGAAGGAAACAGTCTGGTGTTGCTTACAGAAACTGCCTCTCCATTAACCCTTATTACATTCTTGGCAGAACTAGACTTCATGTCTCAGGAACATCTCTGGAGTTTTTTTTTTCCTCTCCTTTGCTGGTACTTTGCTTCTGTGGAGTGACCATTCAAAGTTACAATGGCGCTGAAAAAAGTGACTTATGACCATTTTTCACACTTACGACTGTTGCAGCATCCCCACAGTCATGAGAGGCCAGGCGAGGAGATGCGTGCCTCAATGTGAGTGATATTGAATTGGCCACGCCCAGCCAATAACATGACCACCAAGCTACACCCACCACCTAAGCCACGCCCTTAGAACCAGTTGTTAAAAATTTGAATCCCACCCCTGATTAGTACCATTTTATAAAGCCTTAGTAAGGCCACACCTAGAATACTCCATCCACTTGTGGTCAACACATAACAAAAAAAAAAAAGATTTTGAGACTTTGGAAAATGTGCAGAGAAGAGCAAGTAAGATTATTAAATGCCTGGAGATTAACTGCCTTTGCAGGAATTGGGTATGTCTAGTTTAACGAAAAGAAAATCCATGATAGCAATCTTTCAATATTTGAGCGGCTGCCACAAAGATGAAGGAGTCAGCCTATTCTCCAAATAAAGCACCAGAAGGCCAGACAAGGAACAAGAAATGGATGGAAACTCAACAAGGAGAGAAACAACCTAGAACTAAATAGAAATTTCCTGACAGTGAGAACAATTAACCAGTGGAACAACTTTACTCCAGAAGTTGTAGGTGCTCCATCGTTGGAGGCTTTCAAAAAGAAACCCTTTGTCTGAAATGATACCAGGTCTCTTGATCGAGCAAGGGGTTGGACTAGAAGACCTCAAAGTTCCCTTCCTGCTCTATTATTCTATGAGTTATTTATGAGCATTTACACATATCTCTGCAGCTCTGCAGGTTGAGCAGGGCAGGAGTTTTAAATCTGCGAGTGAACTCAGGGTATCTTTGCCTTCAAAGCTGCAGAGTCCTTGTTTTTTCAAGTTTTTCTTCTTTCTTCTTTTTCTTCTCTTACTTTTTTTTTAAAAAAACAAAACAAAACCGATTCAAATTTCATTCAGATTTCTGGCTCTCTTTCTTCCTGACTCCTGGGGTGACCTCACGTGTCTCCCGTCATTTGGGGGCTTCGGGTTGTGCCTGTGAATTTACTGCTTTTGACAGGTGATGGATGCAGAATTGACAGCCCTCGGAGAACGAAGTCCTACTTATTCAACAAATTGTAAAGCATCGACAAGGGGAAGTGACCCAGTGCTGCTGTTAGCAAATTTCACCGGCTCTCTTTTCTTCCAAAGGAGATGCACAAATCAGCCTTTCATTCTTCTCACCTTGCAGTGAGTCTCACTTTCTGCCTTGACTTGATCCACAACTTTTCCTAACTTGCATCCATAAAAAGAGAAAACATATCTCAGATTCTGAGCTGAGTTACCACAAGAGTTTTCACACTCCTGTTGTGGCCTGCCAGTGGGCAGTGGAGTTGGTGGGAGACTCTAATAGTGGGGAGGTTGGTGAGGAACATGGGCCAGTCCTGGAGTCTGGGGAAGGCTTGGGCGAAGGCTTTGTGTCAGAGGCAGAGATGAGCCGTCCAACAGTTATTAGCTGCCTTCAGAGTCAGAGATCAGTGGGGCAGAAGAACAGCTGGAGCCTGTTCCCAGTGTGCACATGCACAGAGCTGCCAGAAGAAGGGAACAGCTAAGGAACAAGGGCTGACTCGGGAGTAAAGGCTCAGGCCCCTCCCATAGGGAATAAAGGGGAGCAAAAGGGGAGTGGTGTTTGCGGGAAACAATTAGTTCAATTCATTAGGGTGAAGATCTGTTCCTGACTTCTTGTCAAGTATTGTCTGATACAGTGTGGTGTTTGGAAGATATTGGCCTGGCAGCTCTCCAAAAGTCTGTGGATGTGAAATCTCTTTAAAGACTAGTGGCTGGGACTTTGCTGGAGAGAAATTCACTTTATCCTAAATAAAAGGAGTTTTATTGGGATGAGGAGTCGGCTTCGTGCTTTTAGGCAATCTAGGCCTGAACAACTCCTAAGACTCCTTGAGTCTTATCACACAGGGGCCTCTTCTTAAAAACTGGGTGTTTCTAAGAAGAGATTGGACAATCATTCATCTGGAATGGTATAGGGTCTCCTGTTTGAGCTAGGGGGGTTAGACTAGAAGACCTCCAAGGTCCTTTCCAATTCAGTTATATTGTTACTGTTATCAATTTCCTAACTAATTGCTTGTTTAGCCATAACTTCATGCCTTCTTTGTTGATCAATAGTTGGACAAAAATATACAAACTGCCCCGGAAACCAGGTATCAAAGAGAACAATTTTGAGATGATTATCGATACTGGCCATTCTCAGGTATCTAATTAAGAGTTGGACCTATTGAGAAGGTGTTGAATTTGAGGAACAGGAATCACCATGAGTCTCCTTATTCATTCAAAAAAAATCTCAACAGCATCTTTAATTATTACATCTCAAGTCCCTGAACTGGAAATAACAGAATAACAAGAGTTGGAAGAGAGGTCTTCTTAGACCAACCCCTACAACATTTCAAATAAATGACTGTCTGAAACCTCCAGTTTTTGCGAAGAGACTCCGGGGTGATAAGATTTAAGGAGAACAGAACAGAATACAGAATATCAGAGTTGGAAGGGACCTTGGAGGTCTTCTAATCCAACCCCTTGCTCAAGCAGGAAACTATAATTTTTTAGATAAATGGATGTCCAATCTCTTCTTGAAAACTTCCAGTAAGGGGACAGTTAAATCTCCAAATGCTTCAATGACCCTCTAAAACAGGAGTCTTCAAACTTGACAGCTTTAAGACTTGTGGGCTTCAACTCCCAGAATTCCTCCTCCAATCATGTAATTCTGGGAGTTGAAGTCCACAAGTCTTAAACTTGCCAAGTTTGAAGACCCTTGCTCTAAAAGGATGCTAATTAACAACTGTCTGCAAGGTATATTAATCCTTCTATTTCCCACTATCCTGTCAGAGCTGAAGAAGCTTCTTGGATGAGAAGTGAAATGTCTTCAAAAGAAAAAAACAAGGAAGTTCAGTTTCCTCCTGAAAAAGCACCTTTGGGACAATGATGGTCTGAATGGCTGAGAATCATTACAGACTTCCAGTGATGGAGCATCCATAATTTCTTGAGGAAGGTGATTGTTATGATATGTACAGAATAACCCTTGAGTAACAAGGATATGCAGATGGAAACGTTTATGAGAATAGTTACGAATAATTATTCAGCCACATTCAGATACACTAAATTGAGTTAAAGATTACTTTAAGAAATAGCACAGGCCAATAAACGGTCCAGGTCATAGACGTTTAACTGTCCAAAGAATATCCAATTACAAAGTCTTCTTACTGGTTGCCTTTGTCATTTACAGTAACCAAAAATAGCACAGCATAAATACAACAGAGGTAGCAACTGAATGTCAGAGATACAGAACGTCAGAGAGAGCAAGCCATGATCTCTAGCTCCCTCTTATGGCAATTCACAATGCAAACAACCAATCAGAACATAGCATAAATCAGCACAGTGATTATGTCTCAAAACTACAAACATACATTGTTGGTTTATATATTGCCAACCCAACTAATTGGTGGTCAGATTCCTAACAGTGATTCCACTGATTAATTGTTTTAACTGTCAGGAAATGTCTCCTTAGTTCTAGTTTAGCTATCTCCTTGATGGGTTTCCATCCATTGCTTCAGGTGCCTCGGAGAATAGGTTCACATACCTTTTGTGTGGCAACCTCTTAGATATTGGAACACTGCTATCATGTCATCCCTAGTCCTTCTCATCCTTCCTGGAAAGGGGCTACAAAGATGTTGTAGTAGTGAAGGAGTAAATTCCATTTATTTTCCCCATGGAAGGAGCTTTTCAACCTCTTCCTGCTCACATTTAATGGTGGGAATGACAAACAAGGAAATCTGTGTTGGGAATGTCACCTAGCAATTTTAGATTGATTGATATATTTCTAAAAGAATCCAGTTGCCTTCCTTGCTCATTAAGGTTTCTGAGTGTGTAATGAAAAACTGTGTGATTTCATGGCATGGCAAGAGGCCAAGAACACAATTTGTTCCAGAGAGATGGAAACTGCATATTCTCTGGATAGTAGGAAATAGTAAACTTTGTGCAGGTGTGCAGAAATGAGAGATGCCAGACCGTCCCAAGGAATCTTACAAAAGATTCATAAGTCTTGCCATAACTGCACTTAGAGATAAATTATTTACTTTCCTTGGGCCCAATGATTGCAATGTTTCACTTCCTCCAGGGAACAATTGGGCACCTCCAGGGAGAAAGCTATTTGGGCTTAGGCATCATTTACATGAGCTCATAGGACAATCAAACCACAATGCCCTGCTTTGGTTTCCATGTTATGGAGTGAAGGCAAAGAACTCTTGAGAAAAGTTGGCATTATCTACCTGTACGGTGCTTGATTGTATTTAATAAAATTTAGTATATTGTATTCAATAGAGGCTGTTGATCTATTCTCCAAAGCACCTGAGGGCAGAACAAGAAGTAGAATATGATAGAATAACAGAGTGGGATGGGACCTTGGAGGTCTTCTAGTCCAACCCCTGCTTAGGCAGGAAACCCTATACTGTTTCAGACAAATGATTATCCAATCTCTTCTTAAAAACTTGCAATGTTATAACAGTGCAAGTTGTTCCACTGATTAATTGTTCTCAGTGTCAGGAAAGTTCTCCTTAGTTCTAAGTTGCTTCTCTCCTTGATTAGTTTCCACCCATTGCTTCTTGTCCTGCCCTCAGGTGCTTTGGAGAATAGCTTGACCCCCTCATCCTCGTAGGAGCCCCTCAAATATTGGAAGACTGCTATCATGTCTCCCCTACTCCTTCTTTTCATTAAGCTAGACATTGCAGTAACCGTTCTTTATATGTTTTAGCCTCCAGTCCCCTAATCACCTTTGTTGCTCTTCTCTGCACTCTTTCTAGAGCCTCAACATCTTTTTTACATCACAGCAACCAAAATTAGTAATGGGTGAAAACTTACGAAGGAGCGGTCACTGCAATTAATTAACCATTAATCAGTGGGATGGCTTGCTTCCAGAAATTCTGGGTGCTCAATCACTGGAGATGATTTAAGAAGAGATTGGACAAACATTTGTCTGAAGTAGTATAAGATTTTTTTTTGCTTAAGCAGGGGTTGGATTAGAAGAGGTTCCCATCCAATTCAGTTATTCTGTATTCTATATACTAAGGGGATGCAAATCCAGAAGACAAAGATCTGGATTTCTAGGCATGGCCAATTGGATTAGTTAACTATCCTCCCTTCCTTCCAGTAAATGGTTTCCCAGGAAGGGGCAAGTTGGTTGATTGGGGAGAATTTACAGATATTACAGATTAACAGAGTTGGAAGAGACCTTGTAGGTCATCTAGTCCAACCCTCTGCCCAAGCAGGAAACCCCACACCATTTCTGACAGTTGGCAGTCCAGTCTCTTTTTGAAAGCCTCCAGTGATGAAGCTCCCACAACTTCCGAAAGCAATTTCAGTTCCATTGGTTGATTGTTCTCAGTGTCAAAAAATTTCTCCTTGTTTTTAGGTTGAATCTCTCCCTGATCAGTTTCCATCCATTGTTCCTTGTCTGGCCTTTGGTTGCCTTGGAAAATAGCTGGACCCCCTCCTCTCTATGGCAGGCCCTCAAATATTGGAAGACAGCTATAATGTCTCTGCTGGTCTTTCTCTTCATTTGTTACCCCAGAAGCTTAGAGTTTTGGAAGGCTAAATCTCAACTGTTTTAGTGTAGTCAAGGGGCACAGTATTATGGTTTAGAGAGCATAGCTGTCACCATAGTTAGACTAGGGCATGGGATGTTGACCAACAAGGACTTGGAAGCCCTCTCTAACTTGAAATCAGACTCTCCTGTAATTCACTGACTGGTTATCCTGTTGTCTATCTTCCTTGTCTACTTAGATGGCTTCCTAAGCATTATTTAAATACACGGGGTCGTATTTCTGCCTAGATCCTATTACATAAGGCATCATCATTTGATACCGAAACCCAAAACGATGTGATCTTTCTTTATGTTAGCCAACAAGGAGACAGCTGTATGGAAGACTTGATACCAAGCTTGCAATGAGGACTACGCCATGTCTCCTCTCTCATGGCTGGGGCCATCACCACTTCTGCGCATTTCTTTTCTCTGGGGAACAAACCCCTTTTCCCCCTCTTTATTGTTTTTATTTTTATTATATAAAATACAAAGAAGAAAAGAAAATGGGAAATTCAGGGAGGGAAAAGGGAATGGGGAAAAGGAGGTGTGAGATACAAGGGGGAAGAGAAAAAGAAAGAAAAGGGAGCTTTGACTTCCAACTTTTTGCTTTTACACAATTAATATGTGACTAGCCATTAAATCTTTCTAATCAACAAAGCCAAGATCAAAGTTTCTTTTCTTTTTTTCTTCATAAGCACAAATTCCAGAAGTGTTATCCAAATAAGAACATATTTTCCTCTGTAAATAAATTAATCAATTTAACCATTCCTGCTTTATTTTCCTTGCTATGGAAATCATGTGTATCTCTATGTCTACCTGGCAAACTTTGTGATCTGTCACCCATTTTTGTTTACAAAATGTATTGTATTATTTCAAATTCTTTGGCTTTCCCTGTGGAGCAAATTCTATGTACACATATAGACTGGGTGAAACCAGGTTCAATAGCAATAACTGTGAAAGGTATCTTAGTGGACAACCAGCTAAATATGAGCCAGCAGTGTGCAGCAGCAGCCAAAAAAGCCAACACAATCCTAAGTTGCATTAAGAGAGGGATACAATCAAGATCAATACTAATATCACTCTATAAAGCCTTTGTAAGACCACATCTAGAGAGTGGTTGGACACACTGGTACCATCCCTAGTTGGCTGAGTGGTTGATTTGGATTCTGAGGGGTTTGTCGGCTGGTTGTAAATCTCTTTGTTCTGTCCAACATCCAGAGGATAAGACCCTCAAATATTTCCCCCTCCCCTTTGCAGAGAAGGGACACATGTGTGAATGCGAATGAGCTTATGGCATTGCCATTTCGAGTGCACAGCTGACAGGAGGGATATTACCCTTAAGACAAATGAATAAGAGTGGAGGTCTTATTGGATTACGCTTTATTGAACTTTATAAATTCTAATTAACAGACCCCTGAGCAATAAGAGACACGGAGTGTACATTCCAGTTTATCGGACAATTATTATAGAGTTTATCCTCAGCTGAACAAGAGGTATTAGCAGATAAAACATGGGTGAGTAGATGCACAAGCAGATAAAAGCAGGTACTGGAGACAAGGTGATAAACAGAAAGGAAGGAAGGAAGGAAGGTAGGAAGGAAGGAGGGAAAGATGATGAGGAGGAGAAAAAGAAGCAGGAGATGAGGAGCAGGAAGGAGGAGGAAGAAGAAGAAGAAGGAGGAAGAAGAAAGAAGAAAAGGAAGAGGAAGAAGAACAAAGAAGGAAGAAGAAGAAGGAAGAAGCAGCAGCTACATCCTGTTGTATTTTGGCTGCTAAAGCTTAATGTGAAATCCTATCTCTGAGTAACAATGACAGGGTTTAAGGTTTATTCCTGGGCCGATCTGCTTTTCGTATTTTGTTTATCCCTCTCCTCTCAATCCAACAAGAATCTGCGGGATGGATCCAAATTTAGTCCTGCTTACATTAGACTGATTGAATCTTTATCTCGTCAGAGGAAGATTACATTTAAATCTAACATAACCACTGAAAAGGGGAGGGAGGAAACCCTTACATAAAACAATGGTTTCAACGGATATTTTTAAACGGAGCTTGGCTCCAAAGAGATGATTAGAAAGCACTTGGGGAGAATCAATTTTTTTTTTAAAAAAAGCGTGCAATTGTCCAAAAATATGTTCAAAAAGTCAAACCCAGCAAAGCGATTGTGTAGAAAAGGAGGAGGAACAATCAGTGTTCAGCTTCGTATTAAGCGAGTAGGAATATTTACTTAAGCATTCAGATGCAAATTATTGGTGTGCGATCTTTTAGCATCCTTTTCCAGAAATACACAGACTAAAAATAGGTTCTTTTTTTCAATTATGGGATGTCACCTTTAAGGGCGATGGGTAGTTTTCTTGCAAAGATGCCGAAAAGAACAGGGTGAGATCAGAGGTGATATTCAGACGGTTTGGACAGGTTTTGGCGTACCGGCTGCGAAAATTTTGACTGGTTCAGAGAACTGGCAAATATCACCTCTGGGTGGCCCTTTCCCGCCCCACTCCTTCCAGGAGTCTCCATGCACCCCGTTTTTTTCTCCCAGGTAAGTACAGGGATGCTTACTAGGCCCAAAACGTGATGTGGGGGTGTGTGCAGCCCCCTTCCCAATGGCCCGTTTTTGCTCCCAGGAGGCTGCAGGGAGGCCTACTAGGCTCAAAATGGGGCACAGTGGAGTGTGGAGCCCCCCATGTCCTGCTTTTGCTCCCAGGGGGTGGTGCAGAAGGCAGAGTTCTGGCTGTCACACACCCCCAGCTATGCCCACCATGGCCACCCCCACCCAGCCATTCATTAGGGCAGAGAACCGGTTGTTAAATTATTTGAATCCCACCACTGGGTGAGATATAGATTGTCTGTATCTGGGTTAACTGGGTTAACTAGAATTCAACTTTAAACGCCGGAACTAACTGGAGTAGCAGAAACAATGCAGACATTGCTGATATAAATTCACGGATGAACTGACATACCTTTTATTCTTAGTTCACATATTTCTCCCACCTGATGTGTATGATCTGGGGTGACTTTGGGTTTCCCTGCCTGTTTGCCTGCCCACCTGCCTATCTATCTATCTATCTATCTATCTATCTATCTATCTATCTATCTATCTATCTATCTACCATCCATCCATCCATCCATCCATCTATCTATCTATCCATCTATCTATCATGGAGCTGTGGTGGCGCAGTGGTTAGAATGCAGTATTGCAGGCTAACTCTGCCCACTGCCAGGAATTCGATCCTCATTGGCTCAAGGTTGGCTCAGCCTTCCATCCTTCCAAGGTTGGTCAAATGAGGATCCAGATTGTTGGGGGCAAGAGGCTGACTCTGTAAACCACTTAGAGAAGGCTGTAAAGCATTGCCTGCAAAGCGGCATTTAAGTCTAAGTGCTATTGCTAATAGATATCAGGCATCCTGGTTATTTCTATGTGCCATATGATAAACAGTACATCAATACATGATTGAAGAGTTTATCAATACATCAATCGTATTGAGTTAAGGCTAAATGAATCGGATTACCATATCAAGCAAGACACTGTTTCCCAACTTGGCAACGTTAAGAGATCTTGGACTTCAACTCCTAGAATTCTCCAGCCACCGGTGGTGCAGTGGTTGTAAGGCTGTACTGCAGGCTAATTCTGCCAACTGCCAGGAGTTCAATCTTGATTGGCTCAAGGTCGACTCAGCCTTCCATCCTTTTGAGGTAGGGTAAAACGAGGACCTAGATTGTTGGGGGCAAGAGGGTGACTCTGTAAACCACTTAGAGAGGGCTGTAAAAGCACTGTGAAGCGGTCTATAGGTCTAGGTGCTATTGTTATGGCTCTATCTATCTATCTATCTATCTATCTATCTATCTATCTATCTATCTATCTATCTATCTATCTATCTATCCATCCATCCATCCATCCATCCATCCATCCACCCACATCTATCTATCTGTCTGTCTGTCTGTCTGTCTGTCTGTCTGTCTGTCCGTCCGTCCATCCGCCCACCCACCCACCCACCCACATCTATCCATCCATCCATCCATCCATCCATCCATCCATCCATCCATCCATCCATCCATCCATCCATCCATCCATCCATCCATCCATCTATCTATCTATCTATCTATCTATCTATCTATCTATCTAATCTATCTATCTATGAGCCATAGTGGCACAGTGGTTAGAATGCAGTATTACAGGCTAATTCAGCTCACTGCTTGGAATTTGATCCTGACTGGCTCAAGGTTGACTCAGCTTCCATCATTCCAAGGTCAGTAAAACGAGGACCCAAATTGTTGGGGGCAAGAAGCTGACTCTGTAAAATTGCTTAGAGAGGGCTGTAAAAGCACTGTGAAGTTGTATATAAGTCTATGTGCTATTGCCATGACTCTATCTATCCATCCATCCATCCATCCATCCATCCATCCATCCAGATTGTTGGGGGCAACAGGATGAATTTGTAAACTGCTTAGAGAGGGCTGTAAAAGCACTGTGAAGCAGTCTGTAAGTCTCCAGTAAGTGCTGTTCCTATCCAAAGAAAGAAAATAAAAAAAAGAAATAACACTATTTCCTTGACTTAGCATTTTTTGTGTGTGTGGGGGGGTCCGGCCGGATGGGGACAGTTTTTCAAAAAAGCTGTGAGGCTTTAGAAATCCAGGCGGCAATGACAAATAGGCTGCAAATTCATCTCTCAACTTACGGATGTAAATAATATGCAGGGGAATTTTATTTCCATGCGGTTGGGATAATAGACTGATAAAGTTCAAAAAATAAAATAAATAATAACATATGCAAGGACACACACTCCACCGGTCTACCCATCGAAGCAGCTCTAAGCAGACATCTATTCTGATTTTCCGTGCACGAACCCACGCAAACAAACAAACACACACACACACACACACACACACACACACAGAGACACACACACAAACTTCTTCTTATAGACTCTTTTGATTTATTGAACCCCAATCGGTTTTGTCTTCTAACGTCCCCAGATAAGGGAAGCGCTTTACGGATATACCAAATCCTGCTCTATCTATCTGCATCTATTCTGGTGTGTTTGTGTGTGTGTGTGTGTGTGTGTGTGTGTGTGTGCTTTCCCCCCATTTTCTTTCCCTATCCTGGGAAAGCCAGCCATGCCTCTCTCGCCTGTCGTGAATTTCATTCGTACTATATTTATAAAAAGCTTCTTTGCTTGTCTCTTTCGAATAGTCAAAGCTCTCCCCGGCACTGCAAAACAGGTCTTGAGTTGTCACAAAACAGGATCAGAGAGATACGTCTCCTTTTCAGGCGATAATGATGGCTGTTACATTTTGGAGACATAGCTGGGTTGGGGGAGAAACATACAACAGCAACAACAATAAAAGAAAGATACTATCACGTGTTAACTGCGAGTAGAGGAGTTCTTCATCTGAAGAAGAAGAAGAGAAAAAAAGAAAAGAAAAAGGAGGAAGAGGAGGAGGAGAAAAAAGCAGAAATTCTGCTGGCTTTCTCAAAACACCGGTCCTCTTAACAGAAGAACAGAGTTGGAAGACCTTGGAGAACTTCTAGTCCAAGTCAGAATTTATATATATATATAAAAGCCAAGTACCACTCACTCATCACAAAATCTCTAGAACCGTAAAGCCTACAAACTTGAAATTTGGCAATATGTTCTTCTTGGCTTCTAAGTGCTCGCTTAGAAAGGATTTTTCGAAATGACCATCAGAGCATTAGTATTTCTTAATACAGTAATTAACACGCTCTGATGCTAAGGAGTTCTACTCCTCCTCCCCACCTGAAAAGAACTCTGTTCCATCTGCCAGTTACTTCAGTTCAAACTGTTAGATGTTCCACTCCTTCATTCAGGAGCGGCCTGGGGTTCCTTACATTACTAAACGTCGGTACCTCACCAAAATGTCTACGCCTTCCACCTATGGAGCTGCTTCTGGACTCAAGGTGGAGGGAGCGATATTCCCTTATGTGCTTCAATCACCGACCACCACTGAGCCAATGGATTGTGAACTGAATTTCTCCTACATAGCCCGAAGCAAGGGTATCCAATTAATAATAGAATACAAGAGTTAGAAGGAACCTTGGAGGTCTTCTACTCCAAGTCAGAAGAATAGAATACAAGAGTTGGAAGGGACCTTGGAGGTCTTCTAGTCCAGCCCCCTGCTCAAGCAGAAGACCCTATACCATTCCAGACAAGAGGCAATCCAGTCTTAAAAATCTCTAGTGATGGAGCACCCACAACTTCTGAAGGCAAGTTGTTCCACTGGTCACAGTTCATTTAGTGACCGTACGAAGTCACAAATGGCATTGAAAGAAGTGACATCATCGTTTTTCATAGTTACAATCTTTGCAGCACCCCAGGAGCATGTGATCAAAATTCAGATTCCTTGGCCACTGGCAGGTACTTATGACGGTTGCAGTGTCCCAGAATCATGCAATCTGCTTTTGCAACCTTCTGACAAGCAAAGTCAATGAGGGAGCCAGATTCACTCAACAATTATGCTACTAATGTCAGGGTTCCGGCGATTGCCCTAATTAAGTCATGAGCCTCAAGCCAAGCTTCAAAAGAATCCAAAAGATTTATTAGGAGCAACATGTTGGCATAAATTATTTAATTTATTTTTAACTTTTGTATATTGTAATGGGGTCTTTGGTTGGCTGTGCACCGCCCTGAGTCCTTCGGGAGAAGGGCGGTATATAAATAACATAATAAATAAATAAAATAAATTACCCCAGTTGAAGCCAACTCTGACACACGTAATTCATGGTCACCTATGACCCTGTTTCCCCCAACTCCCCTGGGTGTGTCATACATCAGATTCTCCAACAAAGCACCTTCATGCACTGGGTGTCAACAATCACACTCTCCAATAAAGGATTTTCGTGGGCAGAAGATCCGGTAGCCTAGCTACAATCTTTGTAAGGTAAGTGTGGAATGTACTTCTGGTCCTCCCCCCCCCCCCTGCTTATGGCAACTCGGAGACAGGCATGCTTTACAAGTTGACAGCTAACAACTCCCTGTATCACAGGCTCAAAAATTCTGTATTTCTACCCAGCTAGAAAGGTTCTCTATCCTGATCTCAATGTAGTTTGGGCTGCATTAATTAGGTACATCAACTCCTCAAAAGCAGAGGTCATTTTTGAAACCCATTTCACCCTGGCTTCTCTTGCAAGGTATGACATTTTCACTAAACTCCCAGGCCGAATTGTGAATATCTGGGTCACACCAAGAGGGATGGATGGAATGGAGTAATTCAAAAGGGTTCATTGATGGGATTTAGAACTGAACATCTCCGTGCCTTTTTTAATAAACCCCCTGTATAGAAATTAAAAAGGGGAGAAATTATGCATGAATTTCTTCTGGCTTTTGAAAACCGAGAACTCTATTCTGAGCAGTTTCTTCCTTTCCTCTCTAGTGTTTCAACCCCTTCAAATACATTAGAGGCAGAGAGATAACCTTAAGCTATTAGGCCCGAAAAAGTGGAATTGAAACAGTTCTGCTGGGGGATTTCTCACTGATAAAATGCAATCTGCTTATGCAAACATCCGTGTGACACCCAAATCCATCAGTGGGCAAAGACGGATTCCCAGCTGGGAGGAATGCAAAACCAAGGCTACTTAAAACAAGTCTCTTCAGAGATAGCCATGGGAGGACAAGGCACTGGGAGAAAGCCCAAATCTTGTTTGCACAGCTGATCGAAAAGCCTACAGGCCACTTCCAAAGCATACTGGTTTTGTATAATTATCATAAAATGCAGTGTGATGCCATGCCTTGTAATGCAACATAATAATATAACGTAGAAGTAGTCCTTATCTTGACTTCAGAATAGAATAGAATACAGCTTGGAGATCTTCTCCTCCAACTCCCTGCTCATGCAAGAGAATCTACATCATTCTGGATAAATGTCTTCTTAAAAACCTCCAGGGATGGAGCACCCACAACTACTGGTGGTAAACTGTTCCACTGTTTAATTATTCTCCCTGTCAGGAAGTTTCTCCTTAATTCAAGGTTGCTTCTCTCCTGGATTAGTTTCCATCCATTCCTTCTTGTCCTGCCTTTTGGTGCTTTGGAGGATAAGTTTAGAATGTATCAGTTGGAAGGGACTTTGGAGGTCTTCTAGTCCAGCTCATGCAGGAAAACCTATACTATTTCCAATAAATGACTGTGTAGAATCTTCTTAAAAACATCCAGTGATAGAGCGCCCATGATTTCTGGAGAAAAGCTGTTCCACTGGTTAATTGCATTCACTGTTGGGAAGTTTCTCCTTTATTCCAGGTTGCTTCTCTCTTTGCAGAGTTTCCTAACATTGTTTCTTCTCTTGCCTTTGGTGCTTTGGAGGATAAATTTAAAATGAGTGAGTTAGAAGGGACCTTGAAGGTATTCTAGTCCAGCCCCCTGCTCAAGCCGAAGAACCTACACCATTCTGGACAAATGGATGTCCAATCTATTCTTAAAAACCTCCAGTGATGGAGCACTTACACCTTCTGAAGGCAAGTCCTTCCACTGGTTAATTGTCCTCAATGTTAGGAAGTTTCTCCTTAATTCCAGGTTGCTTCTCTCCTGGATTAGTTTCCATCCATTATTTTTTGTCCTGCACCATCTCTGTTATCTTGTTGTGTTGTTCTGACTCAGCTAAACTGGCCAGGATTCTAGGATCTCCAAGAGGTGGTAAGCTCTCAAGACAGACATCTATCAGAGCCTGATTAACAGTCAGATTCCAGGCTGACCAATACGTTTCCTTTTCGATACTCCCACTTCTAACTTCCTAGGGGCCGTTCCTTCCTATTGAATGACGTATGCTAATGGCCTATAAAACATATCAAGATGAGTGACACGTTTTAAGGAGTTGTTGATGGATAACCCCCAATGAGGAAGACTTATAATGCGGAATTGTATAATATTAATGGTAAAGATTTTCCATCTTTGATGCCAGCCGTTCACTCTGGGCAAAACTGACAACTCGCATTCTGACAGCACATCTTTAATAAATACGCACACTCTGACACCCAGGTGTCATCACAAAGAGGCAGAACAATGGTGTGTGTGTGTGTGAGAGAGAGAGAGAGACAGAGAGAAAGAGAAAGAGAGAGAGAGAGAGATCATGGCAGGAGCAACACAAACAAAGGAGTGGAAGTGCCCTTCACTAGGATTCAGAAGTTATGGGCAAGTAAATACTTCTGCTTCTGATTGTGTAATAAAACACTTTGAGGACATTTTTTACAACCCTTCGCTGCTACTGGTAGCCCTCGCCTTACAACACTTCACTTAGTGACCAAGGTTATAAAAGGTCTGAAAAAAATGACGTATGGCTGGTTTTCACACTTCTGACCGCTCCCTTAGCAAGCATTCAAAGTGATGAAAAGTACAGTTAGTCTAACAGAATAACAGAGTTGGGAAGGAACTTTGGAGGTCTTCTAGTCCAACCCGCTGCTCAGGCAAGAAACTCTATCCCATTTCAGGCAAATGGCTGCCTAGTCTTCTCTTAAAAACTTCCAGTGTTGGAGCAGCCATAACATCTGGTGGCAAGTTGTTCCACTGGTTAATCGTTCTCACTGTTAGGAGGTTTCTCTTTAGTTCTAGGTTTATTCTCCCTTTGATTAGTTTTCCTCCATTGCTTCTTGTCTTGCCTTTAGGTGCTTGGAAAAATAGGTTGATCACCTCTTCTTTGTGGCATCCCCTCAAATACTGCAAGACAGCTATCATGTCTCCCCTAGTCCTTCTTTTCATTAAACTAGACATACCTAGTTCCATCAATCATTGATCATATATTTTAGCTTCCAGTGCCTCTAATCATCCTTGTTACTCTTCTCTGCACTTTTTCCAGAGTCTCAACATAGTTTTTACATCATGGGGACCAAAACTGGATGCAATGGAACAGAACAGAACAGAACAAAATAACAAGGTTGGAAGGGATCTTGAAGGTCTTCTAGTCCAACCCCCTGCTCAGGCAAGAAACCCTTTCCCATTTCAGACAATCTCTTCTTAAAAACCTTCAGTTGTTGGATTTACAACCTCTGGAGTCAAGTTGTTCCACTGATTAATTGTTCTCACTGTCAGGAAATATATCTTTAGTTCTAGGTTGCTTCGGTCCATGATTAGTTTCCATCCATTGCTTCTTGTCCTGTCTTCAGGTGCTTTAGAGAATAATAGCAATAGCACTTAGACTTATATACCACTTTATAGTGCTTTCCAGCCCTCTCAAAGCGGTTTACAGAGTCAGCCTCTTGCCCCCAACAATCTGGGTCCTCATTTTACCCACCTCGGAAAGATGGAAGGCTGAGTCAACCTTGAGCCTGGTGGGATTCGATCTGACAAATTGCAGTAGGAGTAGTTTGCAGTACTGCACTCTAACCACTGCGCCACTGAGGCTCCCTCCAAGAATTCCAAGAATAAGTTGACCCCCTCTTGTTTGTGGTTGCCCGCCAAGTATTGGAAGACTGCTATCATGTCATCCCTAGTTCTTCTTTTTATTAGACTAGACACAGGGGTGGAATTCAACTGGTGTAACAACCGGTTTGGTGAGTGCACGCTTTGCGTGTGCACATGCGCCACCCAAACACATGCTTTATATGCATGCACAGCATTTGCAACTCACCTTTTGTTGCAACCCCTGTGTTTAAAACAGCTGACAGGTGGCATTCCACTATGCCATGTGAATCAGCTGAGCTGGAAAACCCAGAAATAAAGCACAGACTAGAACATGGGCAGCTGGGTGAGCCCAACAGCTGATCATTGGTTCATTCACAGCTGAACTTTGGAGCAACCGGTTCTCCCAAACCGGGCCAAACCGGAAGGATACCACCCCTGACTTGACATAACCAATTCTGGCAATCGTTCTTTATATTTTTTAGCCTTCTTTTGCAACTGTTTGTTTAGTGATTGTCCAAAGTCATGATAGCACTGGAAAAAAAAATGGCTTATGACCATTTTTTACACTTACAAACATTTGCAGCATCCCTACAGTCACAGGATCAAAATTCAGACCCTTGGCAACTGCTTCATATTTATGGCAGGCGCAGCATCCCAGGGTCATGTGATCCCCTTTTGTGACCTTCTGACCCAAGTCAGTGAGGAAGCCAGATTTACTTAACAACCCTGTGACAGACTTAACTGCTTCAGTGATTCGCTTGATGACAGTGGCAAGAATGGTAATAAAATGGGATCAGATTCACTTAACAAATGTCTTGCTTAACAATGGAAATATTGAGCTGAATTATGGCTGTAAGTTGAGGAGAACTCCTGAGTCTTATATAGGCAATCCTCATGAGTGTTTCAGTGGCCTAGAGGTGGAGCTCTTGCCTCACAATCAGGAGACTGTGAGTTCGATTCTAGGTAGAGGCAGATAATTCTCTCTCCGGGCATACTGAGAATATAGCTGCTGGGGGAAAAACTCCACATTGGTGACAGGAAGGGCATCTGGCCAGTAAACACTCAGCTCCATTCAGTTGCCCAGATTGCACCCCACAAGGGATTACGGAGTCATTAAAAGAAGATGATATAAGTAATCCTCTTGAGCCCACTCACACAATACTTTATGACGGACCCTAAGAAGCAATGCAAAGATGCACACACTCATCTCTACTCTTACATATGCAAACTTGGTCAATTCGCAGCCTCACCCTGGAGCACTAGAGATGCCACCCTAGAATTTGCTACAGCAATTCCACTTTAGCCAGAGCCGGAAACAGCTTGGAAAATTCCACCTTAGTGAAACACCTAAGAAATTAGAAGTGAAGCCTAAAGCAGTGTGAAAATGGTGACATTTCTCTGAAACTTTTATTTTTGGAATTTCACACTCCCTTGGGGTGAATAACACCATATTTCTTTTTCCTGCAATATTAAAGAAGGATGGATGGATGGAAAGGAAGGAGGGAGGGGGAGAGGAGGGAGGGAGAAAGGAAAGAGGGAAGGAGAAAGGCAGCAAGGAAGAAGAAAGGAGGGAGGGAATAGAAGGAAGGAGAAAGAAACAGGAGGGAAAGAGGAACAGCAATAGCACTTAGACTTATATACTGCTTTATAGTGCTTTACAGCGCTCTCTAAATGGTTTACAGAGTGAGCATATTTGCCTCCAACAAAGGAAAGAAGGAAGGAAGGAAGGAAGGAAGGAAGGAAGGAAGGAAGGAAGGAAGGAAGGAAGGAAGGAAGGAAGGAAGGAAGGAAGGAGACAAACTTGAAGAAGTATCGGTCAGATACTTCCATGTTCTCCACTGTAAACATTGAACTGCATAAACATATAATTTAAAGTAAATAATAATAATTCAATCACACAACCACCTGCCACATAACGAGATTTACCACACATGTCATAAAATGGGGGAAAAACCCTCACTGAACCATTGTCTCTTACTCACAGAAATCTTGGGCTCAGTTGTGGCTCTAAGGCAAGGACTGACTGTTACAGGGGTTTGACTTAACCCATCTTTATCCCTGACTCAGCTCCTCTTTCTCATTATACTCGAGAGGTAAATTATGCCAGGAGTATTGGCAGAGCTAAAGCAAAGCTAAAGATTTACAAGGTGAACAAACAGTGAAGGCGATAGTGGCTGGAACACCAGCAGACGAGCTGAGTTACGAAACGGAGAAGCAGAGAATGGAAAACAGAAGCTTCATCCCTGGAAGCTTTCAAGAAGAGGACTGGACTGTCATCTGTCAGAAATGATGTAGGGTCTGCTGCTTGGGCAGGGGGTTGGACTAGATGACCTACAAGGTCCCTTCCATCTCTGTCAATCTGTTAGAAATGGGAAACTTTCAAAAAAAAACAACAAAGCCTGAAAACAAATAAATAAATAAATAAATTGGAGATATAGATATATAGATATAGATTAGATAGATAGAGATAGATATTGATATAGATATGATAGACAGATGATAAATAGATAGATAATAAATAGAGATAGAAGTTAGATAGAGATAGATGACAGATAGATAGATAGATAGATAGATAGATAGATAGATAGATAGATAGATAGATAGATGATAGATAGATAGATGATAGATAGATAGATAGATAAATAGATAGATAGATGACAGATAGATAGATAGATAGATAGATAGATAGATAGATAGATAGATAGATAGATAGATAGATAGATATAGATATACACACATATATATATAGATATACTGTAGATAGACAGACAGAAAGAAAGACAGACAGCCAGACAGATAGATACTGTAGATAAATATAATTATAGATATATAGATAGAGATATAAATATATAGATAGATAAATAAATAGATACACTGTAGAGATACAGAGAGAGAGAGACAGACAGAACGACTAGGTGAAACTTAGCAGTAGTAACTGAGAAGGGATCTTTGATTATTAGGGGACTGGAAGCTAAAACATATGAGGAACAGTTGCATAAATGGGGTATGTCTAGTTTAATGAAAAGAAGGACTAGGGGAGACATGATAGCAATCTTCCAATATTTGAGGGGCTCTTACAAAGATGAAGATGAGTTAACCTATTCTCCAAAGCACTTGAAGGCAGGACAAGAAGCAATGAGTGGAAACTAATCAAGGAGAGAAGCAACCTAGAACTAAGGAGAATTTTCCTGACATTTAGAACCATTAACCACTGGAACAACTTGCCTCCAGAAGTTGTAAATACTCCAACACTGGAAGTTTTTAATAAGAGATTGGATAACTATTTATCTGAAGTGGTGTAGGATTTCCTGCCTAGGCAGGGGGTTGGACTAGAAGACCTTCAAGGTCCCTTCCAACTCTGTTATTCTGTTCTCTTCTACGATGGATTTATTTCAACTGGCAAGAATTCCTAACAAAGAGAATTATTTCCAGGAAGCCCATATCACTCTGAGTCTATTTCATTTTTTTTTTTTTTAAAGTCTTATTCTCTGGTAGCATATCGAGGTATCTCATGAAACACCAAGGTACCCTAGGAAATTAGTGCACCGATATAAAACTCCGAGTGAAATATGGCCTTCATTTCTTTCGCCTCTATGCAGCACTAAACTCTTTGGGGCTTTTCCACTTTTGTTGACGTGGCCTCGACCATCCTTTCCCCGGTCCATGTCTCATTTCATTTTTAACCAAAAAAATAAAATAAATCTGAGCTTCTTTTCAAGAAGGCTTGACTGTATTGGTTACATCAAAGGATCAGGATAACCATCATCACCGTCAATTTGCAAATTTGGGTAAATGAAGAGGCGCTTAGCAGAAGGCAAACTTGACAAACCGTTCAGAGCCGTAATAAATCCTGCTTATGTTCTCATTTTCTCTCCCTCTCTCCTTCCCTCTATCTTTCTCTCCCTCCTTCTCTCTCCCTCTCTCCTTCCCTCCCTCCAACTCTCTCCCTCTCCCTCCAGCTCCCTCCCACTCTCTCCTCCTCTCTCTGCCCCTCCCTCTTTCCTCTCTCCTCTCTCCTTCTCGCTCCCTCCCTTTCTCTTCCTCTCTCCTTCTCCCACTCTCTTCATCTCTCTCCCCTTCTCCCCATCTCTCCCTCTCTCCTTCTCTCCCTCTCACTTCCATTCCTTCCGTCTCTGCTTCTCTCTCGTCTCCTCCTCTCTCCCTCTCTCCTTCCTGCTCCCTCCCTTTCTCTTCCTCTCTCCCTTTCCCACTCTCCCTCTCTTCATCTCTCTCCCCGCTCTCCCTCGTCTCTCCCTCTCTCCTTCTCTCCCTCTCACTTCCATTCCTTCCATCTCTCCTTCTTTCTCCTCCTCTCCTTCTCTCTCCTTTTCTCTCCCTCCCTCCCCCCACTCTATCACTCTATCCATCTCTCTCTCCTTCTGTCCCTCTCACTTCCATTCCTTCCATCTCTCCTTCTCTCTCGTCTCCTCCTCTCTACCTCTCTCCTTCCTGCTCCCTCCCTTTCTCTTCCTTTCTCCCTCTCCCACTCTCCCTCTCTTCATCTCTCTCCCCCCTCTCCCTAGTCTCTCCCTCTCTCCTTCTCTCCTTCTCTCCCTCTCACTTCCATTCCTTCCATCTTTCCTTCTCTCTCCTTTTCTCTCCCTCCCTTCCCCACTCTATTATTCTATCCATCTCTCTCTCCTTCTCTCCCTCTCTCCAACCTTTCTTTCCCTGCCTCTCTCTCCCTCTCCTTCCCTCTATCTCCTTTTCTCTCCCTCTCCCCTTCTCTCTCCTTCTTCTCTCTCCCCCTTCCTCTCTCTGTTTCTCTGTTTCTCTCTCTCTCTCTCTGCACATGGGACCACTTCCAAATGCAGCTGTGGGCAATAGCCACCCACAGTGTTCATATTTAATTTCAAATAACATTTGCTGGGTATGCCAAGTTCTCATTTATTATTAGTTAATTAAAATTTATTTATTGGTCACATGGCACTGCTGGACTCCAGAACATTAACAGAATATCAGAATACAGGCAGTCCTCAACTTACAACAGTTCATTCAATGCCTGTTCAAAGTTACAATGGTACTGAAGAAAGCAACCTTATGGACCATTTTTCACAGCTACAACCTTTGTGGCATTGCTGTGGTCACTTGATCAACATTCAGACGCTTGACAAGTGATTTATATTCATGACAATCACTGTGTCCCAGGGTCACATGTCCCCCTTTTGAGACCTTCTGACAACCCAAGGCAATGGGGAAGTTCAGAGTAGTTCGGAGAACCAGCAAATCCCACCTCTGACTGGCCCTGCCCCCATCTATTCTCTGCCTCCCGTTGAGTCCCAGCTGATTGGCTGGGTCACCTTTGGTTGCTCTGCACAGGAGAATGGAGCTGGAAAGCAGGTTAGTGGAGTGGGGAGGGAATGGGGATTTTTCAGTAACCTTCCCCTGGAGTGGGGAGGGAATGGAGATTTTGCAGTATCCTTCCCCTGCCACGTCCACCAAGCTACACTCACCAAGCCTCGCCCACAGAACTGGTAGTAAAAAAAAAATTAATCCCACCACTGTTCCTGCCTGAGCGGGGGGTTGGACTAGAAGACCTCCAAGGTCCCTTCCAGCTGTATTCTAATTGAGAACAATTGACTAGCTTGTCTCCAGAAGTTGTGGATGCTCCATCACTGGAGGCTTTTAAGAAGAGACTGGACAACCATTTGTCTGCAATGATATCAGGTCTCCTGCTTCAGCAGGGGGTTAAACCAAAGTCCCTTCCAGCTCTCTTATTGTGTTAATTGTGTACACCCCCTAACTCTCTCAATTCAGTAACTAAGTCATTAAGTGCACCCAGCTATTCAACTGGTCTATATACCCATTTGGATGCCCTGAGTTTTCCTCCCACCTTAGCCATGAATCCCAGCTGGGTGACTTTGGACTGTCATTCGCTCTTAGAATAATTAACCAGTGGAACAGAAGTTGCCTTCAGAAGTTGTGGATGCTCCATCACTGGAGGCTTTTAAGACTGGATTGCCTCTTGTCTGGAATGGTATAGGATCTTCTGCTTGAGCAGGAGGTTGGATTAGAAGACCTCCAAGGTCCCTTCCAACTCTGTTATTGTGCTAAAACTCTAACCTTGGCTTGAGTAACACTGTACTAACATCTGGATTGGGGATGCTTCTTCTTTGGCCTGAAAGAGTTATGGGCAAAGGACTTCTCCTCCTCCCCTTTCTTCCTAATTCATGAGAGAGACAGGCCGTCTCTCGTGCCTTTTCGTTTAAAGCTGTACATCATCTTAAAGGGCATCCGGATATGGCAATGTCCTACAACATCAGCTTCTGGAGCCTAAAGGAGAAATCCTCACGCATCCCTCTCTCAGACTGTCTGTCTCTGCCATCCTCTGTCTGCCCTCTTGGCCAGCCATCCCATAAACCCAATGAGGTAATCCACGCTTGCTCAAACTGCCAATTTTCTGCCTTCTCCTGTCTCCAACTTTCTTGCTTCTGCTGTTTCCTTCACTCTCTCCTCATCTGCGACAAGACCATGGCTCACACCACAAGGGAGCAACAAGTACATTTTTTTGACTTATCTGTGATCTTCCTGGCTTCAGATTAATAGTGTGTTCTTTTTTGTCCTGAGGTCAGGCTCAGTACAAACAGGAAGGAGGAGGAGGAGGAGAGAAATGGAAGGAAGGGAGGGAAGGAAGAAGGGAAGGATGGAGGGAGAAGGAGGAGGAGGAAAGGGAGGGAGGGAGGAAGGATGGAAGGAATGAAGTAACGAATGAATGGGATGAAGAGGAACAGAAGGTAGGGAGGAAGAAAAAGGAAGAAAGAAGGAAGGAGGAGAAGGAGGAAGAGAAAAGGAAGCAAGGGAGGTAGGAAGGGAGGGAGGGAGAGAGAGAGGGAGGAGGAGTGGGAGGAAAAAAAGGAGCAGGAAGGAATGAACAAACAAATTAATAAATGGGACGAAGAGGAACAGAAGGAAGAGAGGAAGGAAAAAAGGAAGAAGAAGGAAGCAGGAGGAGAAGGAAGAGAAAAGGAAGGGAGGGAGGGAGGGAGGAGGAAGAAAGGGAGGGAGGAAGGAAGGAAGAGAACAAAGAGGAACAGAAGGAAGGGAGGAAGGAAAAGGATGGAAGAAAGAAGAAAGCAGGAGGAGGAAGAAGAAGAGGAGGAGGAGGAGGAAAAAACCATGAGCCAGAAAAATCAAAAGGAATTGATAAGGATCAACTCAAGGTTTATGATGACTAAACTGTTGAACAGACACTTTCCATCTGAGGATGGAGTCTGATTATTAGGTTAATTTCTTTTCCCTTCCAAAGCCTGGATAGATATCTTCGCTCCGCCTCCCATTAAATACTGAATGGCTTTTCTAAAGATCAATATCAGAAAAAGCATAGTGTGGCTTTGCAACAGTGGCCATTTCCCTCCCTCCCTCCTTCTTTCCATCCCTATCTCCCTCTCCCTCTCTCCCCCCTCTCTCTCCCTCCCTCCCTCCCTCCCTATCTATGTTATATATCATCTATCTATCCATCCAAACATCCAAACATCCATATATCACCTATCGATCCATCTATCATTTTCCTTCCTATCTTCCTTCCTTCCTTTCTCCCTCCTTTCTTTCCTTCCTTGATTTCTTTCCTTCATTGACTTCCTTCCTTCCTTCCTTCCTTCCTTCCTTCCTTCCTTCCTTCCTTCCTTCCTTCCTTCCTTCCTTCCTTCCTTCTTTCCTAGCCCCGGTCTTCCTGACATAGGAAAACAGCTTCAGGCAGAAGCATGAAGAGGCTGGTCTTTAGGAATGGAGATCTTGTATCCATTCAGAAAGACTGGGCCAACCTATTTGTAAGCAAAGAGAAATAAGCAACACAGTTAGGCAAGCCAAAGCTGACAAGATTAGCTCAGACAAACATCTAGAATTTGCATTTTTCCTTTTGCCTGAAGAGCCAGCCATGAACCCTACATGACCCCATAGGAATCTGGCAACAGTGATTAAAATGTTTAAAGGACACATTCTTACACAGGAACAGGCACCTCAACCACAAAGCCCCAAAGGAGGTATAAAAACCTACCAACTCTCAACCCCATTTTGTCAGCCACCCCAGAAACAGGCTGCTGTCACTAGTTTCTGGCAACCAAGGAAACATAGACTTCCTTTCCTGCACCCAGACTCCATTTTACTTCCAGAGTCTTTCTCCCAACTTGGAATGAGATCAGATTTTACTTCCAATGTAACCACGGGATTCGCTTTAGGACCACTGTGTTCACTGAATGGCAGTTAGTGAAAAAGTTCATAAAATCAGGTTGGTGATATGGATGTCTCCATTTACAGCCATCGGGATTGATGACAGAAATTCTGGGCTTCCATTATGGTTCTTAAGTCAAGGATTACCTGGTATGTGAATTCTTTTGAAAAGCTTTTGCTTCTCATCCAAGAAGCTTCTTTAGTTCTGAAGAAGTTTCTTAAATCAGAAGCAAAACGTTTCAAAGAAAGAAAATAAAGCCAAAAAAAGTCCAGTTTAATTTGGGCAGGGAAGAAACACATTTGTGACAACCCTGACCTGGATCAGTGGTCGCCAACCAGTGGGCCAGGGACCACTGGTGATCCATGAGAAAGTTTTGGTGGTCTGCAAAGAAATGTCACCCCCAAAGCAATTAATCAAGCTGCACAGGAACAGAAGGCTGCCTACATGGCCTGCAGGAACACAAGGCTTGCGTTCAGGGGTGGGATTCTACTGGTTCGCACCTAGTAAATAGAACCAGTTGTTTACATTCTAAGCAGTTCGGAGAACCAGTTGTTAGAAGAAATTACTGGCCTAATCCTGTAAGGAAGGCAGAAAGAAAACATTCTGGTGTCGCTTACAGAAACTGTCTTTCCGTTACCCCTTATTACATTCTTGGCAGGACTAGACTTCCTGTCTCAGGAACTTCTCTGGAGTTCTTTTTCCTCCTTTGCTGGTACTTTGTTTGTGTGGAGTGACCATTCAAAGTTACAATGGCACTGAAAAAAGTGACTTATGATCATTTTTCACACTTACAACTGTTGCAGCATCCCCACAGTCATGAGAGGCCAGACGAGGAGATGCGTGCCTCGATGTGAGTGATATTGAGTTGGCCACGCCCAGCCAATAACATGACCACCAAGCCACGTCCACCCAGTCACATGACCACCAAGCCATGCCCACCAACTAAGCCATGCCCACAGAATCAGTTGTTAAAAAATGTGAATCTCACCCCTGCTTGCATTGCTTGCATTGAGAACAAGAGGTAGTGAGGGGAGGAGGGAAAGGGCAGAGGGGGAAAACTTGCCCCATTCACCCCACATGTCTTGCCTGACCACCGGGCTGCCTCTTTCCACTTCTTTCTTCTTCTGCTTTTGGCTGCACGCAAGGAAAGCAGCAAAAGTCTTTCTTTCTCTCCCCCAAACTCCATCAGAAATGAGCCTTTGGGACCCTGCAAGGCCTCCTGCTCCAAGAGGCTGCGCCGGCAAAGACTCATTCCTGGTGGAGTTTGGGGAAGAGAAAGAAAAACTTCTGCGGCTTCTGCTGCTTTCCTTGCATGAAGCCAAAAGTCTCTCTCTCTCTCTCCCACCCTGAGAACAGAGCTGGAGATGGTATCCTGCCACGCCAAATACAGAATGATCAACCTGTTGAAAAACGGGGTGGGGGATTTTCCTGCAGACTTTTTTGGGGATTTTCCCAGGGTCTCTGGTCCACAGGATTTAAAATTATGAGTTTGATGATCCCTGAGGTTCAAAAGGTTGGCAACCCCTGACCTGGAGGATTGAGAATCTCCACACATGACTAACTTGCTTAGCAAC
Source organism: Bungarus multicinctus (assembly GCA_023653725.1). NCBI lineage: Eukaryota > Metazoa > Chordata > Lepidosauria > Squamata > Elapidae > Bungarus > Bungarus multicinctus. The sequence continues at coordinate 273,782,761 of CM042834.1, read as the reverse complement.
AAAAATTTGGGGCTCAATTGAGGTTGAAAGACAAGGATTACCTGTATAGCTTTTTGGTGGTTCCCTGGAGAATAGAGATAAGGTGCATATTTGAGATGAATGTCCCATATTTTATATTCTAATGAGAGGGAATAATAAAACTTTGCTGTTCTGTAGGGCCAGGATAGCTTGACAGGGCTCATAACCAGGGGGAAAGCACTGATTTCATTTTTGCTTTTCTGGTTAATTTGATTTGTATCTTTCCTTCCTGCCCAGGGCACATTCAAGCTGCCTTAATAGCACAAAACTCAAAAGCAAAATAAAGAAAGAAAGCAAAGCCATTCCCAATTAGTTGCGCATGAAGTCAAACTGGTCATTCCTCAAAATTAATCTCAGGTAGACTCAGTTGCAGTAGTCAAGCTGGCAAGGGATCCGGAGTCTTCAGAATCTCCTTGTACCTGAGGAGGCTCTAGATGATCTCCTGTTGCACATCTATCCTGCAGCTGATGGGGGAAACCCAAAACGACCACATATCGAAGTCTCTGTTCTCGAGATTGCAAAATTCCCGGGGGGAAAACAACATTATCTTGATCAGAATCAATCTCAGTCCTAAGAGCTGGCTTCTCAGGTTATCGAAAAAAGATAAGGCAACTGGACTTTAAGGACTTTTTTTTCCTTTCAAAACATTTTGGGAAGGAGGGAAGAAGGGGAAGGGGAAAGAGAAAAAGAGAGATAGCTAAAAAAAAGAGGGAGGAAAAGAGAAAGGAAGGAGAAATAGAGAAAGAAAGAGAAAGAGAAGAGAGAAAGAGAGAGAAAGAAGGAAGGGGAAAAAGAGAAGGAGAGGAAGGAAGGAAGGAAGGAAGGAAGGAAGGAAGGAAGGAAGGAAGGAAGGAAGGAAGGAAGGAAGGAAGGAAGGAAGGAAGGAAGGAGAGGAAGAGGAACAGAAGAAAGGGAGGGAGGAAATGGAAGAAAGAGAGAGAGGGAGGAAGGGAGGGAGAAGTAGGAGGAAAGCAAGGAAGCAAGAAAGAAAGGGAGAGAAGGAAGGAGGGAAGGAGGGGAGGAGGAGGAAAGAAAGGAGAGGAGAGGAAGAGGAATAGAAGGGAGGGAGGAAAAGGAAGGAAGGAAAAGGAAAGAAGGAAAGGTGGAGGAGGAGAAGAGGAAGAAAAAGAAGAACATGGTCAAATAAGAGGCAGCTTAGTCTGGCTGTAGAGGGGACCATCTTTCAAACTTACAAGATTAATGAAAAGATAGTCTAGAGAAGAGGACTAGTAAAAACATAGAGGAAGTAAAAACATAGTTATGAATACATGAATACATATAAGAAAAAATAAATAAAAGAAACAATAGGACAGGGACGGTAGGCACAGTGCACTTATACATGCCCTTTACAGACCTTTTAGGAAAAGGGTGAGGTCAATAGTAGACAATCTAAGGTTAAAGTTTTTGGGGTTTGGGGAAGAAACCACAGGGTCAGGTAGAGTATTCCAGGCATTGACCCCTCTGTTGCTGAAGTCGTATTTCCTGCAATCAAGTTTGGTGCGATTAATCTTGAGTTTGTATCTATTGTGTGCTGTTGTGTTGTTATGGTTGAAGCTGAAGTATTCATTGACAGGTAAGTCATTGCAATGTATGATTTTATATACCATACTTAGATCAGACCGAAGATGGCGTAATTCAAGGTTTTCAAGGTCTAGAATTTCGAGTCTGGTGGCATAAGATATTCAGCTACAAGTAGAGGAGTGGAGAACTCTTCTAGTGAAATATTTATGGACTTTCTCAACTGTGTTAATATCAGATACGTAATGTGGGTTCCAGACTGATGAGCTTCCATCTCTAGTCTCTCTCTATCTCTATTTCTCTCTCTGTCCCTCTTTCTGCCTCTCTGTCTGTTTCTCTGACTCTCTCTGTCTGTGTCTCTGTGTGTTCTCTCTCTCTTTCTCTGTCTCTCCCTCTCCCTCCCTCTCTCCTCCCTCATTCTTATAAATTATGCTGTCTGAAATGGGTGGACTCCTCTCCCCAAAATTTAATAAAAACTGTTTTTTTAGGAGGACACTGGGAGGATCAAGCTGCAGTCCTCTTATCTCTTAAGTGTCTTAAAGATGACTTCTAATGTGTGTTACATTTTTAGCATGCATTTGTTTTATACAGTTTTGTAGGAAACCTGGGAACGGAGCAGGATCCAAATTCCAAGAAATAATAAATATACCTATATATTTTTTGGATGGCTTTAAGGAACATCCCAGGATCTCTCCTAGGCTAGAAGCTGAAATTGTGGAGAAAGGGAAGTGAGGTTCTTTGCAAGCTATTCTCATTGCTCAGGAATTCTACCCCTCATATTCCGGGAATCACTTCTGAGTTAATTCTGCAGCAGGCAGCTGCAGGCAGGAGCAGAACAGTTCTCATAAAAAGGAAACGGCCAGCTTTTGGATTCATTTGATGCTAAATAGCCAAGAAAACATGAAAGCATTTAGAAGAACATATGCTGTGATTCCTTCCTTCCTCCCTCCCTCCCTTCCCTCCATCCTTCCTTCCATTTTCTTCCTCAATCTTCTATTCTTCTTCCTGCCCTTCCTTCCTTCCTCCCTCTCTCCCTTCCTTTTCCTTCCTTTCCTTCCCCTTCCTTCCTTCTTTCTTTCTTTCTTTCTTTCTTTCTTTCTTTTCTTTCTTTCTTTCTTTCTTTCTCTCTCTTTCTCTCTTCCTTCCTTTCTTTTTCCTTTCTTTCTCTCTTTCTCTTTTTTCCTTCCTAACTTCCTTTTCTTTTTCCTTCCTTCCTTCCTCCCTTCCTTTTTCATACTTCCTTCCTTCTCTTTCTCCTCCCCCTCCTCTTTCCTTCCTTCTTTCTTTCTTTCTTTCTTTCTTTCTTTCTTTCTTTCTTTCTTTCTTTCTTTCTTCCTTTTTCTTTCTTCCTACCTTCCCTTCCTCTCCCTCCTCCTCCTTTTCTTCCTTCCTTCCTTCCTTCCTTCCTTCCTTCCTTCCTTCCTTCCTTCCTTCCTTCCTTCCTTTTTATTCTTCCTTCCTTCCCTTTCCTCCTCTTTCTTTCTTTCTTTCTTTCTTTCTTTCTTTCTTTCTTTCTTTCTTTCTTTCTTTCTTTCTTTCTTTCTTTCTTTCTTTCTTTCTTTCTTTCTTTCTTTCTTTTTCTTCCTAAAATCTGAACGTCCTACTCATCCTCACAAGTGAAGGAGGCACCCCAGAAGCCAAAACCTTTGCAGGCTCCCCGTTTAATCCTCAGCCAATGCCACAACAGAGACACATACCAAATGAACATCCGAGGTTACAAACCTCCCGCCCCAAGAATGGGACTCAGACTGACAAACTAGCTACTCAGTTCCCAGTTCCCGAATGGATGCTACTTGAACAATATCTTTTTATTTTTTCATTTGCTGCCTTACTGACTTTCCAATCTGCAACCACATCAGCGTTCGCATAAGCCGGGAATCCAGCCTGGCCTTCATTTTGTGCAGGTAAAATTGTTATCGGTATGTAACCCACCAAAATGATATATCTAGTTGTCATCACTGACCTGACGATAATGACAGTACAATTTAGTTACAACTGCACAATATCATTAATCATTGCAACGTAGCGTAAACAGAATGGCCCTCACTGGAAGGAGGGAGAGGCATCAGAGCAGCTCTGGGTTCAAAACCTGCAAGCCTCCCCCCAGAGACATTGGGAAGGGAAGGCTTACAATGGGATGGGACATATTGCAGACTTAATACCAAAAATCACCTTGAGCCTTTCTGTTTATTAGTATTATGCTACATATGCTAATGACGAGTTGACCATTAGTTCTGAGCTCTTAACATCTGCTTGGAGCACCAAACTCTCACTTAGAAAAAAACTGATTTAAACTCACTCAGGCAGATAAATGCCAGCTATCTAAGCAGGTGGACTACAGAAGAAAGCAAGTGTCTCAACCCTCCAAATTCTTCTGATGAACTTCGGGGCAATGATCATTAACATTCAGATAACTCTATTCCCCTGCGCAGAACATACGCAGAATGCAAATGGATTTACCAGCTCCTCTCTCTCCCCTCGTAGGGAAAAAAAAAAGATTTAGAACCAACCAACCAACAAAACAAACCCAAGATAGCTTTGTCACTTGGCTTCCATGGAAAGCTAAGCAGATTTAAGTAATATGCAGATGGCCCTTGACTTACAACAGCAATGGAGCCCAAAATTTTCATGGCTAAATGAAACCATTGGTTGTGTGTTTTGTGCCCAATCCTCATTTAGTAAAACACTACAGTTTGTTAGTGAGTAACATGGTTAAATTGATTTGGCTGTTGAGTTTACTCATCCGCAAGTTATAGATATGTGGGGGCAGCAGCCAAAAAATGTGAATACAATCCTTGGTTGTAAAATCAGAATCAAAATCACGTGGCGTTTTAGTACAGCTGCATAAATCCTAAGTAAGGCCACATTTGAAATATTGCATTCAGTTTGGGTCACCATATTATTAAAAAAAAAGGATGTTGAGACTTTTGAAAAAGTGCAGAGAAGAGTAACTGGTTAGAGTAGAGAAAAGAAGGACTAGAGGTGACATGATAGCAGTCTTCCAATATTTGAGGGGCTGCTACAAAGAAGGGGATCAATCTATTCTCCAAACATCTCAAGGCAGAACAAGAATTAACAGATGGAAACTAACCATGGAGAGAAGCAACCTAGAACTAAGAAGAAATTTCCTGACAGTGAGAGCAATTAATCAATGGAACAACTTGTCTCCAGAAGTTGCGGGTGCTCCCTCATTGGAGGTTTTTAAGAAGAAACTGGACAACCATTTGTCTGAAATGGTATAAGGTCTCCAGCTTGAGTAGCGATGACAACTCACAGTTTCCTGGTGATTGGCCCAAAATCACCCAGCTGACTTTCGTCTGTAAGGCAAGACTAGAACTCACAATCTCCTGGTGATCGGCCCAAAGTCACCCAGCCAGCTTTCATGTCTGTCAGGACTAGAACTCAGGGTCTCCTGGTGATTGGCTCAAACTCACCCAATCAGCATTCATGCATAAGGCAGGACTAGAACTTGTTGATCTCCTGGTGATTGGTCCAAAGTCACCCAGCCAGTTTTCATGCCTAAGGCAAGGTTAGAACTCACTGTCTCCTGGTGATTGGCTCAAAGATACCCAGCCAGTTTTCATGCCTAAGGCAAGACTAGAACTCACTGTTTCCTGGTGATTGGCCCAAAGACACCCAACTGGCTTTCATGCCTAAGGCAGGACTAGAACTCCCAGACTCCTAGTGATTGACCCAAGTCATCCAGCTGGCTTTCATGCTTGTCAAGACTAGAACTCCCAGACTCCTGGTGATTGACTCAAAGTCACCCAGCTGGCTTTCATGGCTGTGAGACTAGCATTCACAGTCTCCTGGTTTCTAGGCCGGCGCCTTAACCACTACACCATACTAACTCTCTCGTTTAATGGAACTGGGAAGTCATAGTACCTGCCTAGGGAACAGAATCTCATCTGTCATTCAGTTGACCTCAACCTTGCTTGTTGCACCCTTAGCACCAGGCTAGGTTCTTAGGTTCATAGGTGGGCCATTCTTGTTATGAATATTCCATGTTGTGGGGCGTGCAATATTCACCGTACACCTAGTGTGGCACTTCAATTGTTTATCCCCATGTCATTTTTATTCCATTGATTCTGAGCGGTGTGTCAATTGGGCAGCCCTGTAAATCTCCCGAAGAAATTAATCAGCAATCATGACAGACATATTAAGTAGGTCATATCAAAGAGACAAGATGTGACTTACTCCTATACGGGAGTAAGTCAGGAGCTCGGTGCTGACTCTACATCTCTGCAACTCCTGGTCAGAAGAGACAGATCAGCAAATCTACTCCATATCCTCCAGGAAATTATTCAAGCCAGTTGTTCGAAGATGGCAGCAGCTTCTCTGGCAGCCTGTGGAAAATTTTATTGCGCATCTTGGGGACCAAATTAACTTTCCACCAAGCCATTGATAGTCCAAGCAGCATTTACGGCACGAAGCAATCCCATAATTAGACTCGGAAGAAGATAAATTCTACACGCTCATAATACATCTCTACCCCCCTCTTGAGTTGCTGAAGAATAAACCAGCATATATTTTCCCCTCATAATTACGACATTTAAATTATTACATTAACTTCACACTGTGATTATGACTTCCCCAAATTGTGAGATGCATGCCGCATTTCGGGGGGTTGCGCTTCTGCGATCGGAGGACTGGGCTTTAAGTAAAAATGTGCTCAGAGGCCACTCTACATGGAAGTGAAGTTGAACTAGGGAAAGTAATGCCCAATAATATTGTTTGACATAAAACATAGAGGAACAGAGTTGGAAGGGACCTTGGAGGTCTTCTAGTCCAACCCCCTGCTCAAGCAGGAGTCCCTATATCATTGCAGATAAATAATTGTCTAGTCTTTTTTTGAAAGCTTCCAGTGATGGAGCACCCACAACTTCTGAAGGCAAGACATTCCATTGGTCAATTGCTCTCATCATTAGCAATGTTCTCCTGGGTTCTAGATAGCTTCTCTCCTTGGTTAGTTTCCATCCGTTGTTTCCCTTTGGTTCTTTGAAAAACGGTTTGACCCCCTCGTCTTTATAATAGCCCCTCAAATATTGGAAGACTGCTATCATGCCTATCCTAGTCCTTCTTTTCATTAGACTAGACCAGGGGTCTCCAAACTTGGCAACTTGAAGACTTGTGAACTTCAACTCCCAGAATTCCTGAGCTAACATGACTGGAGGAGGAATTCTGTGAGTTGAAGTCCACAAGTCTTAAAGTCGTCAAGTTTGAAGGCTCCTAGACTAGACATACCCAATTTCTGTAACCATTCTTCATAAGTTTTAGCCTCCAGTCCCCTAATCATCTTCGTTGCTCTTCTCTGCACTTTTTCCAGAGTCTCAACACCTTTTTTAATATCATGGTGATCAGAACTGGATGCTGTATTCCAAGTATGGTCTTATTAAGGTTTGTAAACAGTACTAGAACTTTCCCTGATCTTGATTCATTCCCTCTCTTAATGCACCCTAGGATTGTATTGGAATTTTTTTACTGTTGCTGCACATTATGTGCTCATATTTCAGTGATTGTCCTCTAGGACTCCAAGAATATATTCACAGTAGTTCAAGAACATACATGTTGAACAACAAAGCACTAGTAGGGAGAAATGGAAGTTGGTTTCCTTGTTTCCTGAATTTATTATTTTGTAAACAACTCTAGGACATACACAGTAGTCCCTCTTCCACCTGTTTTTCACACAACAACAACCCTGTGGGTTGATCTGGGCTGAGAAAGAATGACTGGTCCAAAATTACCCAGCTGGCTTTTGTGCCTAAGGTTGAACTACAAATCACAGTCTCCTGGTGATCGGTTCAGAGTCCTGAAACTGGCTTTCAGGTATTACTGTTAGACTAGAACTCACCTTCTCCCGGTGATTGGCCCAAAGTTACCCAGCTGGTTTACATGTCTAGGGCAGGACTAGAACTCATTGCCTCCTGGTAGTTGGGCCAAAGTCCTGGAGCCTGCTTTCATACCTTAAGGTGAGCCTAGAACTCATGAACTCCAATTCACTCAAAGTCACCCAGCTAGCTTTCATGCCTAAGGTAGAACTAGAACTCACCATTTCCTTGTGATTGGCTCACACAATCATCCAGCCAGTCTTCATATCTTAAGGCAAGACTAGAACTCACCAATTCCTGGTGATGGGCCCAAAAACCCTCAGCCGACTTCCATGCCTATGGCATGACTAGAACTCACTATCTTCTAGTGACTGACCCACAATCACTCAGAAAGCTTTCATGCCTTAAGAAGAACTAGAGTTTCCTGGGTTTCTAGCCTGGTACCAGGGGTGTCAAATTCAAGGCCGGTGGGCCGAATCCGGCCTGTTGGGTGATTGCCTCTGTCAGCGAAAATGGAGTTTGGGAGGGCCACGCATGGGCTAGCAGAAGGCTAGCAAAACAAACTAAAAACAAAACAGAAGGAGAATTTTTTCCCCTTTTGCATTTGAGCATGCAAGAAGGGACAGGAAAGGAGAAAGGGAATGAGGAAAGATAAAGAAGGGAAGTTGGGAAGAGAGCAAGAAAGGAAAAATAAGGAAAGAGGGGAAGGAAGAAGAAAGGAGAATGAAGAGGGAAGGAAAAAGAAGAAAAGGAAGGAAGGGAGGGAGGGAGGGAGGGAGGGAGGAAGGAAGGAAGGAAGGAAGGAAGGAAGGAAGGAAGGAAGGAAGGAAGGAAGATGAGAGAGGGAGGGAGGATCTCACGGATGTCCTGCTTGCCCACCACAGATGCCCCCCAACATGAGTGGCATCAAGCTAGCCACACCCACTCTGGCCATGCTCACCCTGGCGACACAAACCCCAGCCTCCCAAGGTCAAACACAACCCTGATGAAGCCCTCAATAAAATCGAGTTTGACACTCCTGCCTTAAACCAAAATATGTATTTTTTACTCTTCTTTGCATGTGTGTTCTACACACACACAAATGGTCCGATGGGATTTTATGCACATTTAAAGTACATTCCCCACCCCCTATACTCTTGCAATCCATGGCCTCATTTCCCGTATTTATCCAGCTGGAAAGGAATCTCCCTGAATCCCACAGGCCTCTTCCGCTGTGTCTATTCAGAACACGGGTTAATTTAGGAACCACCTTAAGTAGGTTAAATGAAAACAACCTATATTTATGCCTCGCGTAGGTTTGGAGCCTGGTCCAAGGTCTCTCGTGCTGCCTCCTATTAACATTTCTCTGCTGCAGCTCTAAATATACAAGAAAATGTCATTGGAATCAGGATATTTATGTGCCTGATTTCCAAATGCATGCTAATCAAATGCAAAGACTCCCTTTTATCCAACTAATTTACACGTTTTAAGTTCTCCCATTAATGAATTAGCTTCTACTTTGAATGTTTTACTCATCACCGTACATTTCCTATGATGATGATGAAGATGATGAAGATGATGATGATGATGATGATGATGATTAAAGAGTCAGCCTTCTTCAGCAAATATTCGGGGCATGCCATCTTAGAATTCTCACCTGGCAGAGTCCAAAAATTTGATTGGGAATTCCAAAGGTGGGATTTTTACCACCGGTTCAGTGGGCGTGGCTTGGTGGGACGCACTTTGCACACACTTTGCGTGTGCACAAGCACCAAATGCACACTTTGCACAGGCCCAGAGGCTTTCTGACTCACCTCCTGCAATCCTGCACTCTCCCAGTCGCTTCAGCAGCTGCCACGCAGCACTCTACTGTGCCGCGTAAAGCAGCCGCGCTTCAAAAGCAGGGAATAAAGGGGAGTAGGGGAGCCCAGGTGGGTGGGTGCACCCAACAGCTGAGCGGCGGAGAAAACCAGTTCGGTCTCTGCTGCACATCGGTGCTACCGGCTTGGCAGAACCGGGCAGGACTGGTAGAATACCACTACTGCAATATAAGGATATATACATAACATAACATAACGTAACATATATCATATATATAAAAAGAGTATTATATCAAATTATTGGACCCTGCCAGGTGGGAATTCTATATATATATACAGTATGCATGCACGTGTACACACACACACGTACATATCTATATCTATCTCTGTTTATCTGTATCTGTCTATCTACCTATCTACCTCTATCATTTCTATCTATCAACTATATATTTCAATCTATATCTCTCTCTCCCCCCATCTATCTATCTATCTATCTATCTATCTATCTATCTATCTATCTATCTATCCATCCATCCATCCATCCATCCATCCATCCATCCATCCATCCATCTATTTATCTATCCATCCATCCTATCTGTCTGTCTGTCTGTCTGTCTGTCTATCTATCTATCTATCTATCTATCTATCTATCTATCTATCTATCTATCTATCTATCTATCTATCTATCTATCTATCTATCATCTATCTATATCATCTACCTATCTACAATATCTATCTATATCCTATCTATCTATCTATCTATCTATCTATCTATCTATCTATCTATCCATCCATCCATCCATCCATCCATCCATCCATCCATCCATCCATCCATCCATCCATCCATCTATCCATCTATTTATCTATCCATCCATCCTATCTGTCTGTCTGTCTGTCTGTCTGTCTATCTATCTATCTATCTATCTATCTATCTATCTATCTATCTATCTATCTATCTATCTATCTATCTATCTTTTATATTTATATCTTTATTATATTATTGTTTTTATTAGCATATAATATAAAATACGAAAATACAAAAGCAACTAATAGGAAAAATAAGGGAAAAAGAAAGAAAAGGAAGGCATTGGCTTCTTTAGAGAGTAACATTTAAGCTCAAGTTTTTACTTTTACATAATAGTATCAATTAGCCATTTCTACAACAACAAATTTATCTAAAATCGGTAAAAACCGAAAATCGGTAAAAACCGAAAATCAAAGTTTTTCTCGAGCATAAAGTGCAGAAGTGGTTTCCAAGTGGAAGCGAAAGTCATTGTGTGGTTGTTTCCCCCTCCCTTGGATCTAAGCCGTCAGTTCAGCCATATCTGCTCACTCTTACCAGATTTTGCAACCATTCATCCAGATTGGGAACTCTTACAGTTGCAGACTTAATTCCTTTCAAGTTGGAAGGAAAAATCCACCTGTTAAAAACCAGTGGGTTTCCTTTCCTTGGTTACAGGTTGTCTTCAACTTACGACTGCGATTGAGCCCAAAATTTCTCTTGCTAAGCGAGAGACAGTTCGTAATTGTCTCAAAGGTGGTTCTTTTTCTTCAAAAGGAAAATATTTTTCCTTGAGGAAGAAGAAGAAATCATTTTGCATCTCATCTAAGAAGCTTCATCATATCTGATGGCCTTCCTCATCCTCCTCATCCTCTTCTTCCTCTCCCTCTCTCTCTTCTCTTTCTTCCTCTTCCTCCTTCTCCCTCTTCCTCATCTTCTTCCTCTCCTCCTCCTCTTCCTTCTTCCTCTTGTTCCTCCTCTTTCCTCCTCCTCCTTCAATGTTTTTTACCACCACCTCCTCCTTCTCTTTCTCCTTCACCTTCCTCCTCCTTCCTCCTTTTCTTCCCCTTCCATTCTTCCATTCCTCCATTCCTTTGTTTCTTCATTCCTTTCCTCCTCCTCCCTCCCCTCCCTCCCTCCCTCCCTTCCATCCTTCCTTCTCCTTCTCCTCCTCCTTCTCCTTCCTTTCCTCTTTCCTCTTACTCCTCCAGAAAAAAACTCAGTCCTTCCTTTTGAAGAAAAAAGACAAACACCTTTGAGACATTTAACAGACAAGGAAACATTTTAGTATTTTCTTTCTATGAGAGGTAAGACAGGCGAAAAAACGGAGAAACATCTTCTTGGTAGCTATCACATCATTACGAAACAGCTTCTCCTACAGTTGAAGACAGTCGCTGCATGTCTATCTATAGGCAGGTGGCATAGACATTTTTATTTTATCAGTTATTTGGACATAAATGTGTTATGCTTGCTTTATTACCCTTTTCCCCTGTCTTTTAATTTATATTTTCTTGTTTCTGTTTTTTACGAGGGAGCTCTGTAATGGATTCTTGAGTTTTTATGAGGTTATGTGTTATGTTTTATTTGTTTTTATTGTTTGTAAACTATCTAAAATCTGGTGATGGAGGGGATTGTATAAATATTGCAACTATTCGATATTAGTAGAGTAAAGTAGAGTAGAGTAGAGTAAGAGTAGACACAGAAGGGAAGGATGAAGATGGGAAGGGAAAGTAAAGTAGAGTAGAATAGAGTAGACACAGAAGGGAAGGGAAGGGAAGGGAAGGGAAGGAAGGGAAAGGAAGGAAAGGAAAGGAAGGAAAGGAAAGGAAAGGAAAAGGAAAAGGAAAGGAAAGGAAAGGAAAGGAAAGGAAAGGAAAGGAAAGGAAAAGGAAAGGAAAGGAAAGGAAAGGAAAGGAAAAGGAAAAGGAAAAGGAAAAGGAAAGGAAAGGAAAAGGAAAGGAAAGGAAAGGAAAGGAAAGGAAAGGAAAGGAAAGGAAAGGAAAGGAAAGGAAAAGTAAGGAAGTAAATGGATGATTAGTTTCCATCTGTTGTTTCTTGTCTTGCCTTCTGATGCTTTGGAAAATAAATTGACTCCTCTTCTATGTGGCAGCCCCTCAAATATGGGAAAACTGCTATCATGTCAGAATTTAGAATTTAGAATTTATTTGATTTGTCAATCGCTTACAAGATAATAGGTATAAGTATAAACATAGTTATGAATACATGAAATGGATACACATAAGAAAAATAAAAGAAACAATAGGACAGGGATGGTAGGCACATTGCTGCGCTTATGCACGCTCTCTACAGACCTCTTAGGAAAGGGGTGAGGTCAATAGTAGACAGTCTAAGGTTAAAATTTTTGGGGTTTGGGGAAGAAACCACAGGGTCAGGTAGAGTATTCCAGACATTGACCACTCTGTTGCTGAAGTCGTATTTCCTGCAATCAAGTTTGGTGCGGTTAACCTTGAGTTTGTATCTATTGTGTGCTCTTGTGTTTTTATGGTTGAAGCTGAAGTATTCATTGACAGGTAAGTCATTGCAATGTATGATTTTATATACCATACTTAGATCGGACCGAATACAGCGTAATTCAAGGTTTTCTAGATCTAGAATTTCGAGTCTTGTGGCATAAGGTATTCTGCAACAAGTAGAGGAGTGGACAACTCTTCTTGTGAAATATTTCTGGACTTTCTCAACTGTGCTAATATCAGATATGTAATGTGGGTTCCAGATTGATGATCTGTATTTGAGTATTGGTCTAGCAAATGTTTTGTATGCTCTAGTTAGTAGTGTGATATTACCAGAGAAAAAGCTATGTAGGATTAAGCTAACAACTCTTAATGCCCAATTAACCAGTGGAACAACTTGCCACCAGAAGTTGTTAATTCTCCAACACTGGAAGTTTTTAAGAAGAGACTGGACAGCCATTTGTCTGAAGTGGTATAGAGGTTCCTGCCTGAACAGGGGGTTGGATAGAAGACCTCCAAGGTCCCTTCCAACTCTGTTATTCTATTCTATTTTAAAATCAACCAGAGCCTGCTATTTTTCACCAAAAACACAGATTGCGCAAATAACCATTTCTCTCCAATATTCCCTTTCTAGCTCGCTTCACACTTTTAATTCTTCTTCCCCGCAATGCTTAATACACAACAACTCTGATGAACACAACGAAATAGCTCCAAGTGTGCTGGTTTAAAACTTCCTACAGTCTAGTAAACCAGAGAGGCGTTGTGCGAACGGGGAGTAGCAGCCCTATATATAGCAAATGTACTGAAATTCCTCCAGGGAACAAAACTACTTTCCAAGCTCACATACTGCATGTCAACTCTGCGTTTGTATGTGTGTGTTTGTGTCTGTGTGTGCATAAGCAGGCACAATCTTTTAAGGCATTGCTCATGGCTTGTTTCTGTCTTGCTGCATAGATCCTTTTATAGTCATTCAACATACAAACTGGGTAAAACTGAATTTAATAGCAGTGACTGTGAGTGGAGTCTTAATGGACAACCAGTTAAATATGAGCCAGGAGTGTGCGGCGGCAGCCAAAAAAGCCAACACAATCCTAAATGTCGGTCTCTTATAAGGAGAATGTATATAAAATGTTTCATCATTGGCACCGCCAGCGAGGTTAACCAAAATGTTCCCTAACATGTTGGAAATGTAATTACAATATCAGGGAACTTATTTCCACATGTGGTGGACGTGCCCACATGGATGAAAATTTTGGCAAAAAGTTAGAATTTGGATTGAGGACATAACAAAAAGTAAAATTGAAACTGGAAATCTTTTTACTAGGCGTCTTAGAACCAAATATGGAAAAGAAGCATCAATACTTGATCTTGCATATTATAACTGCAGCTAGAATAAGTTTTGCTCAGAATTGGAAATTGGCTATGACCCTTACAGAAAACATGATAATCAATAAAATACATGAATGTGTCAAGAATAATTTTGCCTCATGAGGGGAAGGGTGCTGGAGGTTGAAGTTGTGTGAGTTGTAAAAATTGGGATGCTTTCTTGCTTACTGCGCAAATGCAGCCACTTATCTTTGTTAGGCCAAGGTCAACCATCTTGGCATACCAGATGTGTGAGACGCCACCTGAAGATGTACCCACATGACATTATACACACCTCAGATTGGATGTCCAGTTTGAATTGTTGAAAGTTATGGGATAACTTTCTCTATGTAATTTCTTCAGCTTTTCCTTCAGATCTTGTATTTCTTCTGTTGCTACCACCTTCATTTTCAGTAAAAGTCATTTTCTCTATAAAATGGAGTCTAAGGTTTTCTTTCTTGGATTTTGAACGGAGCCACATCTGACACTAAGTTGCATTAACAGAAGGATACAATCAAGATCAAATGAGGTACTAATACCACTCTATAAAGCCTTAATAAGACCACACCTAGAACTCTGTATCCAGTTTTGGTCACCATGCTATCAAAAGATATTGAAACTCTAGAAAAAAGTACAGAGAGAAGAGCAACCAGGATGATTAGGGGACTGGAGGCTAAAACATACAATGAACGGTTGCAGGAACTGGGCATGGCTAGCTAGGAAAGAGAGAGACGGGAACTGGGGAGACATGATAGCAGTCTTCCATATTTGGGGACCTAATGCGACTATTCGCAGAACCACACTT
>CM042834.1:273670966-273765537 GCA_023653725.1 Bungarus multicinctus | reverse complement strand
TAAAAGTGGGGTTATAAGGCCTAGAATCCGCTACATTGGTCATTCACAGGCCAAACAAGACAAACGGCATCTCACACCGTTCTTTTCTTAGTGCCCACTATCAACTTCAACTACAAACCAAATAGTGACTATGTTAGTTCAAATCATTCCGCGTGTATATCCAGTTATTTGAGTAGGCACAGACTACTCAATTAGTAATTGGACCTTTTCCATAGTGAACCTGCGTCTTTTCACCCCACCACCTGAGAACCATCATCCAATCTCATTTGTCTCCCGAGCCCTTCCGCCTCCTTCCATATATTTATTCCTCTGAGGATAATGAATGTCAGAAAGTGGGGGGCAGAATGAAAAGGGGGATCAGTCTAGAGTTTCTACATAGTCACAAGTGAAATAAGCATCCCAGAAAGTGTTTTTTTTGACCTTATCTAAGGCATATAAATAACCGATATGATGTCCTGTTACTACTGAGAAGATCCCTGGTATTGGCCTGAGTATCAATACATCATTTTTAAGTGGAGAAAAAGGTCAGGCAAGAAGAGGTAGTCGACCTTCTAGTATGAACCTGGTCTTTCATATCTGACATCATCCATCCATCCAATATTTCTCTATCCCTCCATCCCCTCATTTCTCCATTCCTCCATCCATCCATCCACTATATCTATCCATCTATAGAATAGAATAGAATAGAATAGAATAGAATAGAATAGAATAGAATAGAATAGAACAGAACAGAACAGAACATAATAGAATATATGGAATGGAATGGAATAGAATAGAATAGAATAGAATAGAATAGAATAGAATAGAATAGAATTCTTTATTGACCAAGTGTGATTGGACATAGAAGGAATTTGTCTTTGCTGCATATGCTCTCAGTGTACATAAAAATACGTTCATCAAGAATCATAAGATACAACACTTAGTGATAGCCATAGGTTACTAATATGCAATCAAATCATACTAGGAAACAAATAAAACAATATAAATTGTAGAGATACAAGCAACAAGGTTAAAGTCATAAGTGGGAGGAGATAGGTAGTAGGAAGGATGAGAAAAAAAATACTAATACAGTCTTAGTAAATAGTTTGACAGGGTTGTGGGAATTAGTTGTTTTAGTAGAGTGTTGGCATGGGGAGAAAAGTGCCCTTATGTCTAGTTGTTCTGGTTTGCAGTGCCCTATAGCGTCATTTTGACACTATAGGGCACTGCTCTGTGGGAGAAGAGATGACAGAAGCTGGGAGGCAGAGCAAATGGAGGGATCAGCCTAGAGTCCCTACATAGTCACAAATGAACTAAGTACCCCAATGAGTGCTTTTGACCCTCATCTAACCCTAACCAAGTCGTGACTGCTATTTGAGAAGATTTCTTTACATAGGCATGAGTAGCAATAAATCAGCTTCATTGGACCTGGTATTTCATGCCTGACAGGGGCAGGGTTTTGAACACATAGATGTGGAGTATTAACACTGATGATGTTACCCAGTTGGGGAATGAAACGTCTGCAAGAAAACAATCAGGCTCAGAGAGAACCAAGGACCCCTGATTTCAACCCCTGAGCTACAAAGTTTATCCTTTATTGGAATCATATAGGTGCCATCTTGAATTTCTTGATCCTTCCCATGGATGTGCCTGGCTGTGGATAGTAATCCTTTTCATTACCCCTACACTTGTTGGAGGGCCATCATCCCAGTCTTGAGAAGCGGTCAAGCAGGGAATTAGCCTGGACTTGTTACATAAACACAAATGGGCAAGATCTGACCTTCCCTGAATGCCTTTGAGCCTTATCTGGTCTTTCCTAGGTGAAAGCTGCTAGTCATGGAAGATTCCTGTAGAATAGGCAGTAAACAATAAAGTATCTCCCAAATGTGCTTTTTTTCAAAAGGCAGCTTGGACTTCCTTTTTTTTCTTGAAGACATTTCGCTTCTCATCCAAGAAGCTTCCTCAGTTTTGCAGAACTCCCCTTTTCTTCAGAGCTGAAGAAGCTTCTTGGATGAGAAGCAAAAGGTCTTCAGGAGAAAACCAAACCAATTGTCTTTGGGAAAGCACCTTTGGGACAACCATGACCTGGATAACTGAGAATCTCTGTAAATAAAGGTTCTTGTTTGAACTCTATGCATGTGGGTCCAGTTGCTCTTCTTAACATTCATCAATGCTCAGGCTGAAAAAAAAAAAAAAATCTGGAGATACATCTTCAATAAATCCAGAGTTGTGACTGCCTTCCTGCACCGCTATGCAAAGCAACCATTTTCTTAAGCCTAACACTGTCAAAATTACACCCCATGTATACCCGTGAGGAAGTCATGAGCAGGATGAATCAAAAAATATTAAATCCGCCAGAGGTCCTTAGCCCTCTTCTACCACCCAGCTCCCCAAAACCTTACTAGTGATTCACTATTCAGTTACATCCTTCTCCTCAAGAGGTTACATCAAATACATCCCTATCTAACAAAATGAAATTCAATGTAGAGAAAAGTAAAGTCCTACACTTAGGCAAGAAAAGCCCAAAGGACACATATAGACTGGGTGAAACCAGGCTCAATAGCAGGAACTGGGAGAGGGATCTCGGAGTCTTAGTGGACAACCAGCTAAATAGGAGCCAGCCGTGTGCAGCAGCAGCCAAAAAAGCTAATGCAATCCGAAGTTGCTTTAACAGAGGGATACAATCAGAGGTGGGATTCAGTGGTGGGATTCAAAAAGTTATACCACCAGTTCAGTGGGCGTGGCTTGGTGGGTGTGCTTTGCATGGGTGCACACATTTTGCATGCGCACGCCAAACACGCACTTTGCTCAGAGGCGCTCCAACTCACCTCCTGCAAGCCTGGACTCTCCCGGTCGCTTTAATAGCTGCTGCACAACACTCTGCTGTGCCACACTAAGCAGCTGCGCTTCAAATTCAGAGGATAAGGGTGAGTATGGGAGCCCAGGAAGGCAGGTAGGCCCAACAGCAGAGTGGCGAAGAGAACCAGTTCGGACTCTGCTGCTCATTGTCTCTACTAGCTTGACAGAACCGGGCCAAACCGGTAGAATACCATCACTGGTGGGATTCTCCCAGTTCAGACCAGATCGGGCGAACCCTCTAGCTGCGATGATCAGCTGGTTCCGAACCAGTTCGATCCAAAAAACATGTGGGCCCACCTGCCCTGCCCTGTACTCGCCTATATCTACTCAGCTGATTTGCACCACTGTTATGTTACTTCCCTGAAGTAACATTAAAGGTCAGTAATTGTGATAGCTGTGCATGTGCGATTAGTGACCCGGTTGTTACACCAGGAGAATCCCACCCCTGGATTCAATCAATTCTTGTGCAGGGGTTGGACTAGAAGACCTCCAAGGTCCCTTGCAACTCTTGTTATTCTGTTACTCTCTTGTCTTCACTCTTATGAGCCAGCTTTGTGTTGCAAAAAAATGGACCGTGTCACATTCATTCAACTGTCTATGGACTCTCTCGATCACGAGTGGTCATTGATGGTCCCGGAACTTGGTTGTTTTCTTGCAGAAATTTCAACAGGAGGTTGGACTAGAAAACCTCCAAGAACCCTTTCAAATCTGCAATTCTATTTACTTTCTCTCTTTTTTTTTTTTCTGCTTCTGCGGCATTAAAACAACCAGCTGGGTGGATGGGAAGGGGTTTTTCATCACCCTCTCCCCTTTTTCCCTTCGATCTTTCCTGTCCATTTGCTTTCCAGCTTTTTCCAGTCTGCAGCTGCTATTTTCTTTAACTTAGAAAGACGCTGCCTCGACCATTTGCCAAACCCCTGACTGTGCACTGATGCACATAAACACTTAGCTTTGAACACAATTGGAGAATGAAAAGGACTATTTTTTAAAAAAATTGCTGCCGTAGAGTAATATACCAATTTCTTGATGCCTGGGGTGGGATGAGGGAAAAACAGAAAGAAAGAAAGAAAGAAAGAAAGAAAGAAAGAAAGAAAGAAAGAAAGAAAGAAAGAAAGAAAGAAAGAAAGAAAGAAAGAAAGAAAGAAAGAAAGAAAGAAAGAAAGAAAGAAAGAAAGAAAGAAAGAAAGAAAGAAAGAAAGAAAGAAAGAAAGAAAGAAAGAAAGAACATCCTGGCATCCATTATGGCAAATGTGTGTGTGTAACCCAACAGCCTCCATATTTTTTTTCCCCAAGGAAGAAAGAAACAAATTACCATAATTTAAATGCTTTTCACAGAGTATAATGATGCTTGCAGAGTTCCCTCACACCCCCTTTTCCACACCTTGGTGCTGTCCCAGTTTGAACGTCGGTGCATAATAAGTCATATTTTTTTCACCAACGTTCAGGACAAGTTGCAATTGCAGAGAAAGAAATCGACCAGATCAACTTTCAAGATTGCAATCCTAAGCATATTTCTTAACCAGAATTCTTTTCCTTGTTTCTTAAAAAAAAGAGCTTTGTTTGGGGGTAGACAAGTAGTAATAGCAATAGCGCTAAGACTTATATACTGCTTCACAGTGTTTTACAGCTCTCTATAAGTAGTTTACAGAATCAGCTTCTTGCCCCCAACAATCTGGGTCCTCATTTTACCCACCTCGGAAGGATGGAAGGCTGAGTCAACCTTGAACTGGGCAGGATTGAACTGCTGACAGTGAGCAGTGAGTTAGCCTGCAGTACAGCATTCTAACCACTGTGCCACCAGAACTTGGAGATAGATATAGATAGATAGATAGATAGATAGATAGATAGATAGATAGATAGATAGATAGATAGATAGATGGATGGATGGATGGATGGATGGATGGATGGATGGATGGATGGATGGGTGGGTGGGTGGGTGGAGGGAGGGAGGAAAGAGGGAGGGGGGGAGAGATGGATAATGGAGGGATGGATGATAGAGAGAACTTAGTAATAGCACTTAGACTTATATAACGCTTCACAGTGCTTTACTGCCCTCTCTAAGCTGTTTACAGAATCAGCCTCTTGCCCCCAACAATCTGGGTCCTCATTTTACCAACCTTGCAAGGATAGAAGGCTGAGTCAACCTTGAGCCTGGTGGGAATTCGAACTGCCAAACTGCAGGCAGCCGGCAGTCAGCAGAAGGAACCTGAAGTACTGCATTCTAACCACTGTACCACTATGGCTCAAGGAAGGAAGGAAGGAAGGAAGGAAGGAAGGAAGGAAGGAAGGAAGGAAGGAAGGAAGGAAGGAAGGAAGGAAGGAAGGAAGGAAGGAAGGAAGGAAGGAATAGCAATAGCACCTAGACTTATATATCACTTCACATTGCTTTCCATCCCTCTCTAAGAGGTCCCCATCCTCCCGGACCGCCAAAAAATGCTAAGTCAAGGAAATAGTGTTATTTTTATTTTATTTTATTTCTTTGGATAGGAATAGCACCTACTGGAGACTTATAGACTGCTTCACAGTACTTTATGGCCCTCTCTAAGCAGTTTACAGATTCATCCTGTTTCCCCCAACAATCAGGATGGATGGATGGATGGATGGATGGATGGATGGATGGATGGATGGAGCCATAGCAATAGCACATAGACTTATATAACACTTCACAATGCTTTTACAGTCCGCCTCTTGCCCCCAGCAACCTGGCTCCTCATTTTACCCACCTTGGAAGGATGGAAGGCTGAGTCAACCTTGAGCCTGGTGAGATTCGAACTGCCAAATTGCAGCGAGATGGCTGTCAGCAGGAGCAGCCTGCAGTATCGCACTCTAACCCCTGCACCACCGTGACTCGCAGTAGAGGATTACCCTCCTAAACTATGATTACATTGTTTTCTGAATAAATCCATTCAGGTAGTTCTGGACTTGCAACCATTTGTTTAGGATTCCTTCGAAGTTATGAAGGCAGTGGTGGGGGGAAAAAAAGTATTTTTTTCACGCTTATGATAGTTGTAGCCTCCTTCCAGCCGCATCAATAAAATTTGGATGCTTGGCAACGGGCATGTGTTACAAAGATCCTCTTTTGCCAACTTCTGACATTAGAGAAGCCAGATTCACTTAAAAACTGTTTAGTCTAGTAGTTAAGACACTAGAGCAAAATGAGAAGAAACCAGAAGTTCTGGTCTGATCTTATCCATAAAAGCTGGATGGGTGACTCTGGGCCAATCACCAGGAGAGGGTGAATACTAGTCTTGCCTTAGGCATGAAAGCCAGCTGGGTGACTTCAACAACAGAGTGGTCAATGACTGGAATACTCTACCTGACTCTGTGGTTTCTTCCCCAAACCCCAAAAACTTTAACCTTAGACTGTCTACTATTGACCTCACCCCTTTCCTAGGAAGTCTGTAGGGGGCGTGCATAAGCGCACCAACGTGCCTACCGTCCCTGTCCTATTGTTTCTTTTATTTTTCTTATAAGTATCCATCTCATGTATTCAAAACTATACTTATTCTTATATCTGTATCTTGTAAGCGACTGACAAATCAAATAAATACTATAAATACTCTGGGCCAATCACCAGGAGATAGTGAGTTTTAGTCCTGCTGTAGGCACAAAACCCTTGGGCATCTTTTGGCCATTGACCAAAAGAGGTGAGTTCTAGTTCCACTTTAAGCACAAAAGCCATTGTGTGACTTTGGGCCAATCACCAGGAGACAGTGAATTCTAATCCCACCTTAGGAATGAAAGCCAATTGGATGAGTTTGGGCCAATCTTCAAGAGACAGTGAGTTCTTGTCCTGCCTTAGACATGAAAGCCAATTGGGTGACTTTGGGCCAATCACTAGGAGACTGTGAGTTCTAATTCCACCTTCAGCATGAAAGACAGCTGAATTACTTTGGGCCAGTCATTCTGTCTCTCTTAACCCAAACCAACTGACAAGGTTGTTATTATCAGAAAAATAGGAGGAGGAGGAAGCTGTGTTGGATATATTCTCCGCTTTGAGTTATTTATAAAAATAATAAAGGCCAGACTATAAATAAATAAAATAAGCAATAAATATATGTTCAGAAGCCCTTGGGTTGAGCTTCAAACAAGACTGGGTTTGCAGGATTGGTATTGTAACTGCTGTTTTATCAATCTTTGTTTTGGGTACGGCATTCATATATAAACCTGGTTTGATGCTTGGTGCTTCAATGCTGCCTATGATGTTTGGCCTTGATGTTCTTTCTCCAAAGCAAAGCAGGTTTCTATCACCCCTCATATCTCAGAGTGATTGGTTAGGCAGTCCATCCCAGCAGCAGAATGCAGCTTGGCTTGATTGTAGGCAAAAAATCCAATCTCTCCCTCCCTATTTTTCCCTCCCTGGATCCACAGATTAATTTTAGTCGGAGAGCTAAAATTGGGAGTTGACTGCCCCCACTGGAAGCTACTGAGAAATCAGAGATGCACAATCCTTAACTCTTAAAGCAAACAGTAATAACCCACAACTGGCAACGAGAACTCAAAAGGGTCAACTTGCAAGCAAGGAAGAAACGGAGGGAGAATTAATACATTTCCAATCCGCCTGCCTCCCCCAAAGTCTTGGAATTTTCCTTCAGACTGAATAATAAAAAGGCATTAGATGATTCTCTGGCTTAAACTTGTCTTATTGAATTAACTTGCCGAGCAAGCCAGCAATGGCTGAGTGGCCACAAGCTTTAGCTAAGCTTGCAAGGGGCTTCTTCTGCACGTGGCTACACTCTGGGGTGGACAACCATGGCTCCTTTAGGACCTGTGGACTTCAACTCTGAGCGAGCAGGAAAATCTATCACATACACAAGGCTCTGTCGCCATTTCTGTCTTTTCCAGCAAGCTGTTTTATATGTGTTTAAAAGGAGTTGTAGAATAAGGGCCTTGGATATAAAGATACAGGAAGAGGATACTTAGAAGAAAGGGTTTCCAAAAAGGAAGAAGATTTGTAGTTGAGGGGTTGAAAGGAGGGGTTCTTAGAGCCCTTAGAGTTTGGTGGGGATTTTTTGCAGACGTTTCATGACCTAACTAGTTAACCTCTTAAGGCTAGAAGGGAGGGATGGTTTGCTCTCAGTTAATAGAAACTGAGAACACACCCCACTCCTTACTAGCACTGATGAGGTTACCTAGTTGGGTAATGAAACATCTGCAGAAAAGGTACCAAAATCTGACAGCATCAAGTATGCCAATTCTTCCACCTCCTCTCCTCCTCTCCACAATTCCCACTCTGTTCTCAGTCTGATGATGTTACCTACTTGGGTAATGAAATGTCTAAAAGAAAGCCACCAAGCTCAGAGAAGACCAAGTATGCCAATTCCTCCTCCTCTCCACAAATCTCACACTGATGAAAGGTTCCTACAGTAGTTGCAGTAGACCTCCTCCTCCTCCTCTCTATAAACCCCACTCGATTCTCACACTGATAACGTTACATACTTGGGTAAGGAAATGTCTGCAACAAAACCACCAAGCTCAGAAAGCACAAGAATCCCACAATCCTTTTTCCTCCTCCTCCTTCTCCATTTCCTCCTCCTCCTTCTCCTCCTCCTCCTCCTCCTCCCCCTCCTCCTCCTCCTCACAAACCCCACTCCATTCTCATACTGATGACGTTACATACTAGGGTAAGGAAATGTCTACAAGGAAACCACCAAGCTCAGAGAGCACCAAAGACCTTTCAAGAAAAGGTTTGCTAGGAGAATTAAAGAGGGAGAATGGGATAGAAACTGAGCTGTGAAACTTAAAAGTAGGACAAATAGAATTCCTTTCAACAATCCCTTGACTTCTCCCCATCAGGAGCTGCAATATGCATAAAATTCAGGATCACTCCATTAAAATTCATCAAAGCCCTTTTCCAGCTCTTTAGTGCATTTTGAAGAAAAGAGAGCCATTGCCTCGCCTGCTCCTTCCAATGGCCTCTTGGAATGTAATTAACCCTTATTCATGGGTCTCTTCTTCCAACTAATCTTTCCACCCTGCACTGTCCAATGCATTTTTAATACCGTGGTTAATTCTGGCATCCCAAATCCCTGGTGTGCTCCTAACACAACAAGGCTTTGACAAAAAGAAAGGAAGGAAATGGAAGAAAGAAAAGTGGAAGGAAAAAGGAGAGAGACAGAGACAGAGACAGAGAGACAGACAGAGAGAGAGAAAGAAAGAAAGAAAGAAAGAAAGAAAGAAAGAAAGAAAGAAAGAAAGAAAGAAAGAAAGAAAGAAAGAAAGAAAGAAAGAAAGAAAGAAAGAAAGAAAGAAAGAAAGAAAGAAAGAAAGAAAGAAAGAAAGAAGGGAGGGAGGGAGGGAGGGAGGAAAAAGAAAGAAAGAAGAAAGAAAAAAAGAAAAAGAAAGAAAGAGAAAGAGAAAGAGAAAAGGAAAGGAAGGAAGGAAGAGGAAGGAAGGAAGGAAGGAAGGAAGGAAGGAAGGAAGGAAGGAAAGAAGGAAGGAAGAAAAAAGAAAGGGAGGGTGGAAGGAAGGAGATGGAAGTGAGGGATGAAGGAAGGAAAGAAGGAAGGTAAGAAGAAAGGAAAGAAGGAAGGTAAGGAGATAGGTAAAGGAAGGAAGAGAGAAGGAAGAAGAAAGGAAAAAAGGAAAGAAGAAAAAGGAAAGGAAAGAAGGGAGGGAGGGGAAGTAAGGAAGAATGAATGAATGAAAGAGGAATGAAAGGAAAGAAGGAAAAGGAAAGGAAAAGGAAGGAAGGAGAAAGGAAAGAAAGAAGAATAAGGAAAGGAAAGGAAAGGAAAGGAAAGGAAAGGAAGGGGAGTGAGTGAGGAAGGAAGGAAGAAATGAAGGGAGGGAGAACTGGGAAGTCATCGGTGTTCTCTGAGCTTGGTTATTTGCTTGCAGACATTTCATTACCCAACTAGGTATATGTTGTAAGTTGCCTTGAGTCGCCATGGCAAATAGGCAGCAATACAAATCTAATAAATAAATAATTAAATAAGTAACAGCATCAGTTATTTGCAATGTATTTATTTTTGTTTTGAGGGAACAAGTTTTTCAGACATTGGGAACAAAACACCTAGCTGCCATCTTTTTCGTCCGAATGCTTCAGTACAAGCTACTTCCTGAGTAAATTCCCTCTGGTTATAGCCTCCAAAAACACGAATTAGGTATCCAAACTGCCAGCACGTAACATCAGAAGATGATCCAGGGTTTGCTACAGGGGTGGGATTCTATTGGTTCAGACCGGTTCGGATGAACCGGTTGTTAGGGCAACAATTTGGCCCCCACCCACCTGTTCCTGCTCTATTCTGTCCTTTATTTCCAGGGTTTTCAGCTCAGCTGTTTGGCGCAGCACAGCGAAATGCCATCCCTCAGCTGATTTACTCACTGGGACTGGAGCAGAAGGTAAGTACCTAAAAAGGCAGCATACACTCACCAAACTGATTGTTATACTGGTTGAATCACCCCCCCCCCTGGTTTCCTAATGTTGGT
The DNA here is from genome assembly GCA_023653725.1 of Bungarus multicinctus. NCBI lineage: Eukaryota > Metazoa > Chordata > Lepidosauria > Squamata > Elapidae > Bungarus > Bungarus multicinctus. The sequence continues at coordinate 273,755,268 of CM042834.1, read as the reverse complement.
GTGAGAAAGTCTTAGCACTTCCTTGTTATTATTTACGAGCACGGCGAGAGAGGCAAAGAGCACATGTAGCCGTGATTAACGGGAGATTATATTGTTGCTGTAATTAAAAAAAAAATCATTTGCTCTACTCAACTGCACTGGGATGATCAGAAAGAGAAAGCGATTAGATAAAACCAGGGAAAGAAAGGAAAACCAGAAGGCTGGGGGAAAATATTCCAGAGCTTTCCAAGGCAACGTAATGGGAATATTCCCTATTCTAAATTCTAAGCAGAACATTGAAGATAGAACCAAGAGAGGGACAGGCCAATTGGCATAGTCTACTCTACAACTTCTCCTCCTCCTTAGCATCAATTAATCAGTGTATGAAAAACAAATTATTGGGGAAGCAGAAAGAATTACTGGACTAGTCTGCATTGCAGTGGTGGGAAGATGTTCTTCTCCCTTTTTGGCAAATTCTTCATCTTCCCTCTGAATCCAAGAAAACAAAGTAAATTTGCAAAACAGTCTAGGAACAGAGTCAAAAGGGACTAATGGAGCAACAAAGTTGGAAGGGACTTAGGTAAGATTCTCAGTCATCCAGGTCGTGGTTGCCCTGTAGGTGCTTTTCCAAAAGACTTTCTTGACACCAAGAAAGTCCAGTTGCCTCTTGGAAAAGACCCTTTGGGGGTCAAGGTTTAGAGATTTTCAGATAATTGTTTGAGAAGCCACCACAAATGTGAATCATTTGAATAGTGTAACACAGGGAGTCAAACTTAAGGCTCGTGGGCTAGATTAGGTCTATTGTCATGCCCCTGGTGGAGACTGACTGTGAGGGAGAGGAGAAACAGCTGACAGGGAGTGGAAGTGTGGCTCCAGGAGATTGTGGAGGAGGCTGGGGAAGGGCAGAGGCCAGCTGGGTAGTCAGTGGAGGACCAATGCCCATCCCCTGTCCATCCTAGGGCACACAGGGAGGAGAGGGCCATGATCCTCTTCATGGGCTGCAGGTGTGACAACTGAATAAGAGTTTGGACCTGTGTACTGGCAAACACTGGAAACAAATCGTATAAATATCTCTAGTTTATAGTTCCTCTCTGAGTTTGGCATCCTTCCCAGTGTGTGTTATCTGTGGACATCCTCCAGCCCTTATATTGCCTGGTTTGTGTTACTTTTTTCCTTCTTTGTGTAGCTGTTTGTGTGGGAGTTTTTTTGTCTTCCGTCAAAGATATTCAGAGCTTGGAAGCAAAGTGAAGGAATAAAAGGACTTCACCTGTTTTCTATGACTGTGTTTGTTTTGTATCCCACCCTGGGTTCATCACACTTGTGATGTGGTTGGATGTGGCCCACGGGGCTGTCCTGGAAGATATAAGGGGCTGGCCCATGTCACTTCCACCCAGACTACCCAATGTGAAGAGGAAACGTCAGACCAGGGTGGCTTCAGCCTGGTTTACTGAACAGTGGTGGAATTAAAAATATTTTACTACCAGTACTGTGGGCATGCATGAGCATTCTAAGATGGGCAATTTTAAGCATGAAAACTTACCTGACCAGTCAGTGCAGGCAAGTAAAACAGCTGAGGCATGGCAATCCGCTCTGCCATGCCTATCAGCTGAGCTACAAACAAAGGAAATATAGGAAGGAAAGAGTAGGGGCAGGTGGACGAGGCGGCACTACCAGATCACTAGAACCGGTGTAAACCGGCAGCATACCACCACTCCTACTCAATGCAAAGAGGAAATATGCCAACAGTTTGGGGAGTGGTCAAGCTGGCCACACCCAACCAGGTGGCCACACCCATTCAGTGGGTCACCCTCCCCCTCCCCCCACCACCCTGTATGTGCCCCTCAATAAAATTGAGTTTAACACCCTTGTTTTAGTGAAACATCCTGCTCAAGCAAGAAACCCTGTATCATTTCAGACAGTCTCTTCTACAAAGCTTCCAGTGATGGAGCACCCAGAACTTCTGGTGGCAGGCAGTTCCACTGGTTAATTGTTCTCACTGTTGGGGAAGTCCCCCTCAATTCTTCTCTCCTTAATTAGTTTCCACCCATTGCTTCTAGTTCTGCCTTTGGATGCTTTGGAGAATAAGTTGACCCCCTCTTCTTTGGGGTATCCCCTTAGAGAATGTACAGTTTTCTCTGGATCACCCTGTGAGTAAGATCGGTGCCATCCTCCTTGATCAGTTTTGATCAGCAAGGAAACCCCTTCAAGCAGCCTTGTTCAATAAAGCTCATCCACATAAGCCCTTTAAAAACATCCTTCCTAAAACTGTTAATCCAGGGACTTTCCAATCCTTGCTTTTTCTGCAGTCCTAACCATCCGTTGAAGTCTCTACTTATCCTGTTTGGTTACCGTACCAAATCAGAAAAGTTATCAAAATGCAAATAACAGACTCAATAATTCCTCTATAGAACTATATCAGCAGCTCCTTGGGAAGCGTGGCTTCACCAGCGCAGTGTAAAGCGGTACTATCCCTTTCCGTGCGGACTGAATAGAAAACATTCTCAGCTGCCATCTGGAGGTACCCAGTGAAAATAAGTCCCTCTACTCATCCTTTTGAATAAAATCATCTTCCTCTCCTTCTGGCAGAGTTCTTTTCTTCTCTCAACTCCAACTGGTTTAGCCTCACATAACATAACATGCCAAAACTGAGATTCTTTATTTCCTGCGGTTATTAATGGGATGGCATGGGATGGGACGGGACGGGACGGAACGGAACAGAACAGAACAGAACGGAACAGAATAGAATAGAATATATGGAATGGAATGGAATGGAATGGAATGGAACGGAACGGAACGGAACGGAACAGAACAGAACAGAACAGAACAGAATAGGAACAGAATAGAAAGTAGAAATAGAATATAGAATAGAATGGAATATATAATGGAATGGAATATAGAATATAATATAGAATAAAAAACAGAATAGAATAGAATAGAATAGAATACAGCTGGAAGGGACCTTGGAGGTCATCTAGTCCAGCCCCCTGCTCAAGCAGGAGAACCTATACCATTTCCGGGAAATGGTTGTCCTTCTTAAAAACAATATATTTCTACAATACCTGTTTTATTTATTGATTAATCGTATTGTTAAACTTTATTTTTATTTATTGATTAATTGTATGAATAACCTGTTTTATTTATTGATTAATCATATTTTAAAAAATACGATTAATCATATTTTTAAACTCCAGATTCTTCCTAAATACGGAGGCCATGTAACGAGTGCTAAGAACAGAACAGGAGACTTCATTCTTCTATTCTCTCCTGGAAATTACGAAATGGACCAGAGCTGCCACCAAATTATGAAAGGTAGTGAAAAACGCTTCTGCTTGGTTTCAGTTTGATTTGGTGCTTTTTACTGTAGTTATTGTAAGGCATTTTTCTATTTTTTCCCCATCATCTGCCTGAATTTATGCATGCTTGAAGTATTGACTAAAGCAATTACAATTTGTTTATTTGCTTAGTTTTGGTATTTCTCTCTCACATTTGTTATTCCAAGGTAATTATCATGTTTCTTCCCTTCCTTCTTTTATTCCTTCCTTCCCACTTTCCCTCCTTATTTCTCCCTTCCTTCCTTTTTCTCCCTTCCTTCTTATCTATCTGCCTTTTTTCTTCCCTCCGTTCTTCTCCCTTTCTTCCATTCTTCCTTCCTTTCTGCCTTCCTGCCTTCTTGCCTCCCTCCCTCCTTCTCCCTTCCTTCCTTCCTTCCTTCCTTCCTTCCTTCCTTCCTTCCTTCCTTCCCTCTTCCTTCCTGTCTCCTTTCCTCCCTCCCTCCCTCCTGCTCCCTTGCTCCCTTTCTCCTTCTCCTTCTTCCTTCCTTCCTTCCTTCCTTCCTTCCTTCCTTCCTTCCTTCCTTCCTTCCTTCCTTCCTTCCTTCCTTCCTTCCTTCCTTCCTTCCTTCCTTTTGCCTTCCTGTCTTCTTGCCTCCCTCCCTCCCTCCGTTCCCTTTCCCTCTGCTCCAGAAGAACCACAATTTAGCTAGAGGAGGCCACATTTAATCCAGAGAACTTTCCACATAAGCTCTGATGTTTAACTGGCCATATAAATGCATTCAATCACAGAATAATGTGATCGTGCAACATTAAGAGGCCATGCCACCCATGTGATGAATCACAAGTCTCGGTAGGTCAGTGTATATGGAGTTGACCAAAAAGACACATAACATTAGAAAAGGCTTCATCAAGTAAACTCAAAACCTGCCTGAGATTTGAAATTTAGCAGTCCTTGTTTTCTGCATTAAAAAAGGACCTTTGTTTTCAAGTCTTCTGTTACTTTTCCTCCTTTTTCTCAACACCATGTTGTGTGCAAAATACCGAAACAGACCATCTCAGTTGTGCACGTCCCAATGTTTCCAAAGTGTTCACTTTCTCCTTCCTACGAATCTTCAACCATAACAACAAAACTCACCCCAGCACGCTGCACAAAATGGTTGAAAAAACTGCCAGTTGTCTTTTCCAAAATAGTGTCTTTCAGGTCTAGTTAGCCTTAACTAATTTGCATAGGTTTGTGTGTGTGTTAAATGGGTACATAGCATTGCATAAACCCTATTAAATGTGTGAGTAGCATTGCATCTTCTTGGGTGAGCTTACAGCTGTGTGAGTTGGACGAATGCAGAAAATTAATGTTCAGATTAAATGTGGTTTGTGAAAAGAGCCATAACCTCTGGGGTGGGATTCTACAGGTTCTCACCTATTCGCTAGAACCAGTTGTTAACATTCTAAGCAGTTCAGAGAACCGGTTGTTAGAAGAAATTACTGGCCTAATCCCGTAAGGAAGGCAGGAAGGAAACATTCTGGGGTTGCTTACAGAAACTGCCTCTCCGTTAACCCTTATTATGTTCTTGGCAGGACTAGACTTCCTGTCCCTGGAACTTCTCTGGAGTTTTTTCCCCTCCTTTGCTGGTACTTTGCTTGTGTGGAGTGACCATTCAAAGTTACAATGGCACTGAAACAAGTGACTTACTGACCATTTTTCACACTTACGGCTGTTGCAGCATCCCCACAGTCATGAGAGGCCAGGTGAGGAGATGCATGCCTCCATGTGAGTGATACAGAGTTGGCCATACCCAGCCAGTCACATGACCAAGCCACGCCCACCAACTAAGCCACACCCACAGAACTGGTTGTTAAAAAACTTGAAGCCTATCCCTGCGTAACTTGAACATTCAACCCACAAATCATGGGTTGCCAGTTTGATACCGGGTTCAATTCACAGCTCTGGTTTTTTTTAACTTTTAAAACCCATCATTGGGGGCTGTCTGAGACCACCACTCTCCAGTCCACCATACCATATCTTAAGAGAAGCTAGGCTGAGGATACCTTCAGCTAGGGACATATGCCTTTGGTGAGACGGACAGCCATACAAATTTGCAAAATGCAGAATAACAGAATTTGGGAGGGACCTTGGAGGTCTTCCAATCCAACCCCTGCTCAGGCAGGAAGCCCTGTACCATTTCAGACAAATGGTTGCCCAATCTCTTCTTAAAAGCCTCCATGTTGATGAAGGCTCCCACAACTTGGATGGAGGCAAGTCGTTCCACTGAGTAATTGTTCTCACTGTCAGGAGATTTCTCCTTAGTTCGAGGTTGGATCTCAAAATAAGGAGAAAGTTCAATTAAAACAATCAACCTGTGAAATTTCATTCATTAACAAATCAATAGCCAATCATCCTGATAGCTGCATGTTACATGCTGGATTACAGACTGCATGGGTGCTTTATGTGGGATGGAACAAAAGTAGGAAGTAGGTCATGTGTCAACTACAAAGATACTCCTTTGGTCTTTTTAGCTGCAAGAAAAAGGGGGACTCTTGGAGATGGATGTGTCCCATTGAAGAAGTCACATCCATGGGGTGGGGGAAAGACTAGGGTCAAGGGGAAAATGTATGATGTGATTTAGTATCGGCTGCACCCAGCCATGCGCCAACATGGCAGTTTCTAATAAACCAATTTACTTTTTTTGAGATGCGGCTAGAGACTTTTGCTTTGGATGAGGGTGGATTTGTTGGAGCTGTGTTTGACTTGCAGATGTCTCAATGATGTCCTCTAGCCCAGAGGTCTCCAACCTTGGCAATTTTAAAATTTGTGGACTTCAACTCCCAGAGTACCTCAGCCAGGCTGAGGAACTCTGGGAGTTGAAGTCCATAAGCTTTACAGTTACCAAGGTTGGAGACCCCTGCTCTAGCCCATCGTTGGAAGATGCTAAATCTGATGGAGCTTGAACCTCCTTCATCTTTAGGGGGTTCTGACATTCTTGTAAATCCAAGGCAAAGTCTGCCATTCCAGTTGACTAAGAGTTCATTTGGAGTGCTCGGACAATGTCCAAGATGGGTAGATCCTTGGAGGTTGAAAGATTGGATTTCCAGATTTCTTCAGACAACAGCTACACTAAAGTCAGTTGCAACACCACTGAATCTCATCGTACAACTATTTCCCAGGATTCCTTTCTACAGCTGTTCAAGATTAGCTGGGGACAAATCTGATGAGTTCCTAGAAGAAGACCTCCAAAATGCATGGTTGATGTCTCGATAACCATTCATGTGTGAATAGGAACCTTTTTTTTTTTGAAGGAAATAAACTTATTTCCTTGACAGTTTGGTGATTCTCAACCTTGATAACTTGAGGTTGTGGGCACTTCAATTCCCAGAATTCCTCAGTCAGCTATTGGGGATTCTGGGAGTTGGAAGTCCACCCATCTTTAAGATGCCAAAGTTGAAAAACACTGCTTTACATTTTTTCCTAACTCCTTTCATAGACGACCAACCTTGTTCACAACATAAAGGGTAGAATATTAGAATATTTCACAACTGCATCCAGGGTCAAACAATGCTTGTGAAGTTCAACACATAAGAGCTTCTTAAAGTGGTTATACTTCCATTCACCCCTATCATCTTTCATCCTTTCTCAACAAAACCAACAAAAAATACACATACACCCAAAAAAGCCATGGTCACAGTTGATAAGACAATATGGGAACTACCAGTCCTGGGCAAAGTAAAATAGACTAAGACCTTCTCATCTTAGATAACCAAGTAAGGTTCAGCACAACTTGAGTAACTATCCTATCAGTACCAACAAAGGAAGATATTTGTAGCTCAGGGTTGACATGAGGGGTCCTTGGTGCTCTCTGAGCTTGGTGGTTTTCTTGGAAAGGTTTGATGACCCAACTAGGTAACATCAAGGAGCTGTAGAGTGTAGTGGTTAGAATGCAGCATTGCAGGCTAAATTCTGCCCGTTGCTAGGAGTTCAATCCTGACCGGTTCAAAGTTGACTCAGCATTCCATCCTTCTGAGGTGGGTAAAATGAAGGCCCAGATTGTTAGGGGCAAGAGGCTGACTCTGTCAACCACTTAGAGAGGGCTGTAAAAGCACTGTGAAGCAGTATATAAGTCTAAGGGCTATTGCTACTGCTATGGGTATCATCAGTGTTACTGAGAAATGGAGTTTGCTCTCTAATTCCACTCCTTTCTAGCACTGATGATGTTATGTAGTTAGGTCATGAAACATCAGCAAGTAAGCAACTCCTCCTCCTTCTTCTTCCTCTCTGTTTTGTTCTCCCCCTCTTCCTCCCCCTCCACTGTCCCTCCTTCTCCTCTCTGCAAACCCCTTTGCCCAATCCCTTCTCACTCTGATGATGTTACCTAGTTTGGGTAATGAAACATCTGCAAGAAAACAACCAACCTCAGAGACCCCACAGTTCTCCTCCTTCTCTCCTCCTTCTCCCTCTCCTTTTCCTTCTCCTTCTCTCCACAAATCCCAATCTCTTCTAGCACTGATGATGTCACCTAGTTTGGGTAATGAAACATCTGCAAGAAAACAACCAAGCTTAGAGAGTACCAAAGACCCCTCATATCATATATCATGCCATGTTGTGTTGTATCATATCATATATCATATCAGGATTTAAGATAGATGGCTTGATCGAATGTAGCAAATGATGTTCCTAACTAAAACAGCCTGACAAGAAAGCACTTAAAATATTGGCATGAAAGTAAGCTTTATTTAGGTTCCGTGGTGGCTTATAAGACAGTCCCAACATCTGTAGAGAATTCATGTTCATCACCACTAATAATTTGTCTAGCCCTTTCAAATGTACATCTGTTCTGACCCAAACCTTGTTCCAAGGAAACAAACATGAAACAGAGGTAATAGAAAAAACTTTTAATGATTCTTTACAAATTCAGTTCCTCCACAGTTAAAAGGCTGTTTTAAACTAATTGTCTCTGATAAGAACAAGCCTTGCCAAGGTGGTGCAAGGCTGCCAAGAACACCAGATAAAGTTGCCAAGAAATAGTTCAAACACAACGAGTCTCTAAACACCAACTAAGAGAGTACAAACATCCACAAGGCTTGAAGTGCCAGAACTTCTTTGCTTCCTGCAAATAATCCCGGTCTCTCAGGCTGGCTTTTATCCCTTAAGGGAGGTGCCATCACCTTGCAGCCTTACTTCTGAGTCGCCCATGCTGCTGCAGCTGCTCTTTCCTTTGAGCAGCCCTGCATGCATATGCACTGGGCATAGGCTCCTCGGGGACCTCTTCATCATTGCTGCCAGCCTCCACAATCTCCGAAGGCAGAATTCTACTCCCTGATGGTCCTGGCCCCATCCCTGCATCTCACACAGGCCCCTCATCTGAATCCTCGCTCTCTGAGATCTCAGCCATTTGCACCTGCTGCTGGTGAACCACAACAACATCAATCACAATTGCTAGAACACTACACACGTCCAATTCTTTGAATGTGGGACATGAGAGGAAGAATTGGTGGCCAATTGTATCCCTGTCACAGTCAGATTTGCGTTGCATTTGATCCCAAATCCTGCATAGAGGTAGCCTCAAATTTTAAGGATTTCATTTGGTGGCCATTTTGAAGTTACAACGGCAATGAAAAAAAATGATGTAGCGCCATTTTTCACACTTTATAACCCTTGCTTCAAAATTCGGATGCTTGGCAATGGATTTCATATTTACAACAGTCACTAAATATGAGCCAGCAGTGTGCAGCAGCAGCCAAAAAAGCTAACGCAATCCTAAGTTGTATTAACAGAGGGATACAATCAAGATCAAGGGAGGTACTAATACCACTCTATAAAGCCTTAGTAAGACCACACCTAGAGTACTGCATCCAGTTTTGGTCACCACATTATAAAAAAAGATGTTGAGACTCTAGAAAAGGTACAGAGAAGAGCAAGCAGGATGATTAGGGGACTGGAGGCTAAGACATACAATGAACAATTGCAGGAACTGGGCTTGGCTAGTCTACTAAAGAGAAGGACCAGGGGAGACAGGAGAGCAACCTTCCAATATTTGAGGGGCTGCCACAGAGAAGAAGGGGTCAAGCTATTTTCCAAAGCACCTGTAGGCCAGACAAGGAATAATGGATGGAAACTGAACAGTGAGAGATTCAACCTGGAAATAAGGAGAAACTTTCTGACAGTGAGAACAATCAACCAATGGAACAACTTTCCCTCGGAAATTGTGGGAGCATCATCACTTGAGATCTACAAGAAGAGATTGGACTGCCATTTGTCAGAAATGGTGTAGGGTCTCCCACTTGGGCGGGGGGTTGGACTAGATGGCCTGCAAGGTCCCTTCCAACTCTGATTATCTGTTATCTGTGATCAAAATACGGCTGCTTGGCAACTGATTCATATTTACGACGGTTGCAGTGTCCCTGGCCCTTTTGCAACCTTCTGACAAGCAAAGTCAACTGAGAAGCCAGATTCCCTTCACAGCCAAGTTCCTAACTTAAGAAATGCAGTGATTCACTTAACAATCATGGCAAGAAAGATCAAAACACGGAACAAAACTCACTCAGCAACTGTCTCACTTAACAATGGACACTTTGGGCTCCAATCTGGTCATAAGTCAAGGACTCTCTGTACTTTACTTTCGTCCTGGATCTTTCCTTTTGCAAAAAAAAAAAAAAACAAGCAAGGCAATCCATCGACCAATTCATTTATTGAAAATGAACAATAGGGAAGAGTTTAAAATGATATTTACCCTTCTCCTTTTTTAATGATAGAATATTGGGAAGTTGGGAGGAAAATAAACAGAGCTGCTAAAAAAAACCCGGTCAATTTTATAGAATAGAATAGAATAGAATAGAATAGAATAGAATAGAATAGAATAGAATTCTTTATTGGCCAAGCGTGGTTGGACACACAAGGAATTTGTCTTGGTGCAAATGCTATCAGTTGTACATAAAAGAAAAGATACATTCATTAAGAGTCAAGAATCATAACATACAACACAATGAAAGTCACAGGGTACAATAAGCAATCAAATCATACTAGGAAACAGTCAATATAAATCGTAAGGATACAAGCGACGAAGTTACAGTCCTACAGTCACAAGTGGGAGGTGATAAGGAGTGATGAGAAGATTAATAGTAATAGAAGTGCAGACTTTGTAAATAGTTGGACAGTGTTGAAGGAATTATTTGTTTAGCAGAGTGATGGCATTCGGGGAAAAACTGTTCTTGTGTCTAATTGTTCTTGTGTGCAGTGCTCTATAGTGTCTTTTTGAGGATAGGAGTTGAAACAGTTTATGTCTGGGATGTGAGGGGTCTGTAAATATTTTCACAGCCCTGGGACAATTTGAAGTCACCTCTTGTGACCGGTTGCTTTTCAAACAGTTTCTTCAAACCTGGGCAGAGGCTGTTCTCATGTATGAAGCTATGAGAAAATAATAATAAAAAAACTTCTGTGGTTTTTCATATCTTGTAAAACGAATTAAAAGACGATCTAGCCTTTAGAAGTGACTAATTTGAATGTTTAGGTCCTAACAGGGCTACCTGTCATCAGAAGTCCACATTAACAGACTAACAGAGGTGGAAGGAACCTTACAGGTCTCCTAGTCCAACCCCCTGCTCAAGCAGGGGACCCTATGCCATTCCAGATCAATGATGGTCCAGTCTCTTCTTAAAAACCTCCAGTGATATAACCATCCACGACTTCGAAATTCCCTCACTCTCATGAAATTTCTCCTTAGTTCTCAATTGGATCTCTCCTTGATTAACAGAATAACAGAGGGACCTTAGAGATCTTCTAGTCCACCCCCCTGCTCAAGCAGGAGACCCTATGCCATTCCAGTCAAATAGATGTCCAAATTCTTCTTAAAATCCTCCAGTGGTGAAGCACCCACAACTTCTGGAGGCAAGTTGTTCCACTGGTTAATTGTTCTCACTGTCAGGAAATTTCTCCTTAGTTCTAGGTTGCTTTTCTCCTTGATTAGTTTCCATCCATTGCTTCTCATCCTGCCTTCGGGTGCTTTAAAGAATAGGTTGACCTTCTTTGTGGCATCCCCTCGAATATTGGAAGACTGCTATCAGATCACCCATACTTTCTTCCTTTCATTAAATTAGACAGACCCAATTCCTGCAAGCATTCTTCATAATCTAAGGTCCCTCCCAACTCTGTTATTCTGTCATATTTTTTGGGCTCCAGTCCCCTTCATCATCTCTGTGGCTCTTCTCTGCGCTCTTCTGCCCCCCTCCCCCCCCCCACTCTCGAGTTTGTCAGCTCAGAAACTCTCGTTCTTCATGGTGGACCTTCCAAAACACATCCTAAAAATAACCAGGCCTTTCAATGCTTTCCACCGTAGCATTGTAACCTGAGAATTTCTCCAGCTCTCCAGTGGAAGATCATTTGATGGTGTCCTTCTGGCTTTAAGAAGAAGAAGAAAAAAAAAGAAATTCAAGGAACTAAACTAAAATGCCAAATTCTAAAGTGCAGGAAATAACCAGGAACCAACCGGGCAATTAGTGGATTTGTGAGCTACTGAGCCTCTGCGGTGTTAGCCAAAGTGAGGAAATTATATCTCGGAAACGTCTAAGTTTTATCTCCGACATGCATGTTTACCAGCCTGTCCCACGCGTGTCTCTCTTGCCAGAGCTTCATTGGAAACTGTCAGAATTGATGCAAAGACCCCCTTCCCCCCCCCCCCGCCAGGCAGCAAATAAACTCACCAGAATTTTACACCATGGGCCCTACGGCAAAGCCGAACCACAAATACCCACAGCCTTGTCAAAAAAACCCCCCAAAAAACAGGCAAGGTAGCTCTTGAATTTATGCCATTTCCCAGCTCCAGACGCATTGCAAGAGGAAAAAAAAAACCAGACATGGATTAATTAGGTGTGACTGTATCATTAAATTAGGATAATGAACAAACAGCTACGCATCACATCCAACTTAACATGTCAGACTTCAGTTCACCTGTCATTTTGGGGATGGGAGGAAAGAGAGAGGGCAGCCTAACCCGCAGCCTCAGCGAGAAATAACGCATCACCCCAGTTACGTAGCTATTTCTTGGCAATAGCTTAGAAGAGATAAATAGAGAGAGAGAGAGAGGAAGAAGAAAAAAAGGAGTATTCAATACTTTAGAAACCTATACAAGCCTTCTCTAAATGTAAGCTGTTTTTTTTTCCCAGAGATGCTCGTTACAGAAGCCCATTTTCAAAGCCTTGTGGATAAAACTTTTCCATTCCCAAGGAAAAGAAAAAAGAAAAGAAAATTAAAAAGAAAAGAAAAGAGGAATGTGTTAATTGCATAGGGAATGGAGGTACGGGAAGGTGAATGAGCAGAAATGGTAAAATCTGACCAGAGATAAAATAATTAAGTCTTGTTATCAAAGGATGGAAACCTTTTCTGGATCTCGGGCTGAACACAGACAAAAATGGAAATGGTGATTTCAGGATTTGCCGATTGAAAAGTAAGGGATTGAAAGGTATTCTGTAATTAAAGAGGGGATGAGAAATTACAAGCTTGTTTGTCGTAAAGATCTGAAGACGTTTCTTTTGATCTTTTTTTAAAAAAAAAACAACTTGTGTTCCTCTTTGCACTTTTTCTTCCCTTCTCTTTTTCTTAAAGTTAACATGTTTTCACATTTTGTTCTTGTTTCAGTAAACACTTCAGGATTACATAAAATCATAATAGCTTATTCAATCAATGAAAAAAAGGAGGGAGGGAGGGAGGGAAGAAGAGGAAGGAGAAAGGAAAGAAGGAGATGGATGGGAGGGAGGGAGAGAGGGAAGAAAGAAGAAAGGAAGGAGGTGAAAGGGAGGGAGGGAGGAAGGAAGGAAGGAAAAAGATGAATTAAAGGAGGAACAGGCTTCTTGGAAATTCAAAAATAAAAGCTTATTGATCATTAATCTGCACGAAATTATAACACTACCACCCTTTCAAGTGTCTTCACATTTGTGATAGCGAAACAGATCCTCTTAAATCAACATGGATCCCTTATTCAGGCAGAACCCTAATTTAAGACTGATGGCTCTGCATTTATAAAGAAGTGGTCAATACCCTAATATATTTTTTTCCACAAATTTCATAACATACTTCTGCTTTTCACACATTGCCAAACAGCCCAAATAAAAAATCTTTTGCTATAAAATCCAGCTTCGACAGTAGCGAGTGCTGTTCTGTAAATTTCGGATTTTTAAGGCTGCCTAGTTACATGCTTCCTTCCTCCCTCTCTCCTTCCCTCCCTCCTTCCTTCCTCCTGTCCTTCCTTCCTTCTGTTTATTTCTCCTTCTTTCCTCCTGTTTCTTCCTTTCTCCTTCCCTCCTTCCTCCTCATTTCCCATCTCCTTTCTTCCATCTTTAAAAATGTTGGATTTTTAAAGTTGCCATTAAAACTTCCTTATGTTTCTTTCTCCTTCCTTCCTTCCTTCCTTCCTTCCTTCCTTCCTTCCTTCCTTCCTTCCTTCCTTCCTTCCTTCCTTCTTTCCTTCTTTCCTTCCTTCCTTCCTTCCCTCATTCACTCTCACTCTCCCTACTTCTCTCTTTTTTTCTTCTTCCTTCCTTCTTCTATTCTATTTTTTTGTTTAAAAATTCAAAATTTGCTTATACTTAGACCTGAACAGAATCGTATCCTTTTGGTAATGAAGAGAGAAAGAGAACTCTCTCTGTCTCTCTCTCTGTCTCTGTCTCTGTCTCTCTCTCTCTCTCTCTCTCTCTGTGTGTGTGTGTGAGAGAGAGAGAGAGAGAGAGATAACCTTGGGAAGTTTTTTATTCATTGTAACTTGCCTGGCCCAAAAACTATTTTGTGGGAGTGTGCGATTTTTCTCATCATTGTTTGATTGCAGGCTGTACTTCCAAATTCTACCAAATGTTATCTGCAGAAAGAATACAGGCTGTGCTTTGTTCTCTCAGACTTCTTCTAAACAATTTCCAGAAGGGGCAGCTTTGTTGGCTTGTGTTGGTATGCCTCAACAACAAGGCATATTCTGTGGCATCTTCAAATGAACAGAAGCCCTCCGTGAGTCTTTCAAGAGGAGCTCCTGCAGGCTCCCTTGGTTTATTTGTTTGATAGAAAAGGAGGAATGGGGGCACCCAGGCCGCATTTTCAACTGTCCCTGAAATTTTCACAGGGTCTAGCTCTGGAGCTGCTTGCCTGAATCACAACTGTACAGTATATCATTGTGAAACCATGTTTCTATCTTGGGATCCTTCTGCGGCTGAAATGTAGGGAGTCCAATTGCACTGGCGTAGAATTATGATGTTGCAATTCTAGCTGTATAAAGGGATTGGTTTTTTTGGACATATGTACATGTCCATAAACCTTTAGCAAGTTTTCATTAATTTAGCTTTGTTAGAGAAGAAACATTTTCCTTCCTTCCTTCCTTCCTTCCTTCCTTCCTTCCTTCCTTCCTTCCTTCCTTCCTTCCTTCCTTCCTTCCTTCCTCTTTCCTTCCTTCCTTCTTCCTTCCTTCTGTTTCTCCTTCTGTTTATTTCTCCTTCTTTCCTCCTGTTTCTTCCTCCCACCCTCCTTCCCTCCCTCCCTCCTTCTCCTTATTTTCATTTCCTTCCTTCCTTCCTGCCTGCCTTCCTGCCTCCTTCCTTCATTCTGTTTCCCCTTCCTTCCTCCTGTTTCTCTTTTTTCCTTCCTTCCTTCTCTTTATTTCTCCTTCTTTCCTCATTTCTTCCTCCCTCCCTCCTCCCCCCCTCCCTCCCTTCTCCTCATTCTCATCTCCCTCTTTTCTTCCTTCTGCTCATTCCCATATTCTTCCTTCTTTCCTTCCTCTCTGCTTCCTTCCTTCGTTCCGATTCAGTAGTATATAATCCACGTAATATAAAAGCCACCCAAAACGAGTTCATTTTTGTATGTGGGTATTATTCCTGAACACAGAAACTTTTCTTCTTCTTCCTCTTCCTCTTCCTCCTCTTATTCTTCTTATTCTTCTTATTTTTATTCTTATTCTTCTTGTTTTACAGTTAAAATTAGTTGTTAAGGGCATATAGTAGAAACGACCAATAATTATTACACTGAGTTAGGAATTTAGCCTGTGAGTGGAATTGTTCCTTCTCTTCTTATTCTTTGGGGTATCTTTTTAACTCATTTTTTTTTAACAAATTCCATTTATTTATTGGGGGACTTCATAACTGGTGACTTCTGAAGATGGCCCCAAGCTTTGAGTTATTCTTCTAAAAAGCAGGTAAAAGTTTGAGCAAGTCTTGTCCACATCCAGCCACGACGGAGGAAATCAACAGACAGCCACGGATGGATCGAAATTGGTATGCCTCTTTGACTCAGCTGTCGGATATTTCTAATGCATCCTTACAAAGATCCTGCTATAAGCATCTTTAAAGCCTTTGATCTGTAGTCAGGCTTACCAAAGGAGACAATTAATTGAAGGTGAGCCTCTCACGATGAAGTTCCTGCGTGGTCCGTTGAAATGCATCGTCCGTAGCAGATTCCTGCAAGTCATCATCAATTAAAAATCGGGTTGGAGCCCAGTTCCTTCTTCTCCCTGCTGTCGTGTACGAA
The DNA here is from genome assembly GCA_023653725.1 of Bungarus multicinctus. Lineage (NCBI taxonomy): Eukaryota > Metazoa > Chordata > Lepidosauria > Squamata > Elapidae > Bungarus > Bungarus multicinctus. Next base: position 273,739,530 of record CM042834.1, on the reverse strand, counting down.
GACTCACTCTGATCAATACTTGGGCTTGCTGTCTCTTGATGCCTCTCAGAGTGTCCACATGGCTTTGCTGAACGTCGTTCTATGAAGCATTTTATTCCAAAGGCTTTGGGTCCTTAACTGCCTTTAATAGCCACAGGGCCTTCCTTCCTTCCTTCCTTCCTTCCTTCCTTCCTTCCTTCCTTCCTTCCTTCCTTCCTTCCTTCCTTTTGCAGCCTTTGGACAAGCAGAGTCCATGGGGAAGCCAGATTCACTGAACAACCAGACTGCTGGCTTATCAGTTGAAGGGACTCATTCCTTCTTCTTCTTTCCCTCTGTCCTTTCTCCCTCTCTTCCTTTCTCTTCCCTTCCCTTCCCCTCCCTTCCTTCTTTCCTTTCTCCCTCCCTCCTTTCCTCTCTCTTCTCTCTCCTTCTTTCCTTCACTTTCCCTTCTTTCCTTCTCCTTCCTTCCTCCTTTCCCCCCCATCTTGCCTTCCCTTCCCGTCCCTTCCTTCCTCTTTTCCCTTCTCCTCTCCCTCCTTCATTCCCTTGCTCCCTCCTTTCTCTCTCTCTCCCTTTCCTTCTCTTCCCTCCTTTCCTTTCTTCCTCCCTCCCTCCCTGCCATCCCTTCCTTCATTCCTTCCCTCCCTCCCTCCCTTTCTCTCCCTCCTTCCTTCCTCCCTCCCTTCCCTCCCTCCCTTCTTCCTTGATCTCAGTAGTGCATAATCAATAATCAATAATGCATCTTTCCAAATGACAACTGTAAGCAAATGCGAAATCAGGAATTACATAACTCTTGCCAAGTGCTGTGGCAGTGTTTATCCTCTTTATCATTTGGGAGGGGAGCTATCAAAGACCCTCCTTCAGACCTGACCGAGTGTTGATGTAATCATCTGGCTTTGAAGGTCAGATCGGGAAATGCTTAAGTTAACCGGTTCAACTTTTCCAAAGCAACATCCATCTCTTTCCGTTTTCAGCCAAAGGAGTCGCATAAACGAACAACAAGTTTGACTTCACATTTTCCCGGCCTCTCCATGGAAATTCGAAAGAATGTACCCAAAGTGGACCTTATCCACAGTTCAACATCTTTAGACCTTCAAATGAATATTGAAAGAATTTCACAGCACCCAGTTCCAAGTCTTAACCCGTCCCTTGTCCAAATTAAGGACTACAAAAACTACAAGGGAGAAGCATGGGAGAGTGATCAAAAAGAGTGGAAATACTAAAAAGAACAAGAGATGATGGATAGATTTAGAATGTATCTTAATATGTGATTTGTTTTATTAAAGATTAGAAAATAGAGCTAGAAATTAGAAATTGGAAAAATGTTATTATGCATTCTGTTACATGATATGTTACTATAATTACTATGTATAAGTAAATGTTAGAAGGTGACAGACTACTAATTATGTATGCTTAAATAGTAAAGGGTAAGAGATGATGGATAGATAGATAATACCTTTTAATATGGGAATTGTTGTATTAGGGGTTAGAAATAAGAGAGAGAAATTGGGGAACTATTACTATGCACACTGCTACAAAATATAATGCATTATAACTACAATGTAAATGTAAATCCTAGGAGGTGAAAGACTATTATTATGTATACATAAATAATATTATTGTTGTTATTAGTATTTTGCATAAAGTAAATTAAGGGGGATGCGGTGGCTCAGTGGCTAAGATGCTGAGCTCGTCGATCAGAAAGGTTGGCAGTTGGGTGGTTCGAATCCCTAGCGCCACGTCATGGAGTGAGCTCCCGTTACTTGTCCCAGCAGCTTCTGCCAACCTAACAATTCGAAAGCACATAAAAAATGCAAGTAGAAAAATAGGAACCACTTTGGTGGGGAGGTATCAGTGCTCTGTGTGCCTTAGGCGTTTAGTCATGCCAACCACATGACCACGGAGACGACTTTGGACAGTGCTGGCTCTTCTTCGGCTTTGGAATGGAGATGAGCAGCACCCCCTAGAGTCAGAAACGACTAGCACATATGTGCAAGGGGAACTTTTACCTTTATCTTTATAAAGTAAATTGACCCAGACGATATACTGTTCACTAAATGTTTATATATATTAAAGGGGAAAAAAAAAACTCCATAAATAAAATTATTTAAAAAGTACTACAAAAATGAAGAGCTAAAATTTTATGGTACGGATATTTTGTGACCTTATTGAGCCTAGTGGACAATTGGAATAACCATGGCCCTATGTCGGATGAAAATTTTAATGCGGATATTCCTTGACTTACAAGAGTTCGCTTAGTAAATGTTCACTAAGTTATAACAGCACTGAAGGAAGAGACTTGGGACCAATTTTCCCACTTATGACCATTGCAGAATCCCCTGTGGTCACATGATTTAGATCTGGACACTTGGTGAGGGACTCCTATTTATGATGGTCGCAAAGTTCCTGTCAACTCAAAAATATTTCTCTATTCTATTCTATTCTATTCTATTCTATTCTATTCTATTCTATTCTATTCACCAAGACAAATTATTTGTGTGTCTAATCACACTTGGCCAATAAAGAATTCTATTCTATTCTATTCTATTCTATTCTATTCTATTCTATTCTATTCTATTCCATTCCATTCCATTCCATTCCATTCCATTCTTCATTCCATTCTTCATTCCAATATTCTATTCTATTCTATTCCTTATTCTATTCCTTATTCTGTTCTGTTCTATTCTATTCTGTTCTGTTCTATCCCATTCCTATTAAACCTGGACATATTGGAGGGAGGGCAATTGGTATACTTCTATTTAACAACCAAGTGTTGTTTTTTCTAATCATTATTATTTAATATCCTTAAAGGATTAAGTGATGCAAGACCAGATCTTGTCATCTGTTTAAAGGGAGGCTCCTTTTTCCCCCAGCTATAATGCACGATTTAGTGTTCTTTTTAATGAGCTCTTGAGAGGCTATTTAGATAGAGACCGATACAGTGAAGACAGCCTAGGCCAGACTTGCTTAGCAGAGTGAGGTATAAATTGACTAAATAAATAAGAAATCATTGTAGAAGAGGGAGGTCAACCTCTTTTCCAAAGCCCCTGAAAGCAGGACAAGAAGCAATGGATGGAAATTAACCAAGGAGAAGAGCAACCTGGAATTAAGGAGATATTTCCTGACGGTGAAAACAATTAAGCAGTGGAACAGTCTGCCACCAGAAGTTGTAAATGCTCCAGGACTGGATGTTTTTAAGAGGAAACTGGACAACCCTTTGTCTGAAATGGTGTAGGGTTTCCTGCCTGAGCAGGGGTTGGACTAGAAGACCTCCACGGTCCCTTCCAACTCTGTTATTCTCATAAATTCAAATATGGACCCGTTACAGAAAGTAAAATTTACAGAGATATATCAGGTTTCCTTCTTGATATTGATCATCCAAGAAGTGGTGGAGCGCTTAGGTTATGACCTCTGTGGAATCAAAGAGTCTAAGATTAACCTGACTCTCGTCATAGAAACTATACTTGTTGATCAGGTCAGTTTACACCTATGAGCTGATCCCCAGGAAGGTGTCAGCTAATGGTTTCCATCCGAGCTTTATCCCTTAAGCTAGAATCGGTTTTAAACCTGTACAAGTTGACAGAGGAATATTCTGGAGAAATATATACACATTGGTGAGTTGTTGTTTTTTTCTGCTCGGGGTTAAAACTGCATGAACTCAAAACTCAAGGCTAGATGGAAGTGGTGTAATTGGATCTGTTGAAGGCCAGCTAGTGAAAGCCCCAAATTGAGGGGGCTGAACAGGGAAAGAAAGAAGGTAGATACCTGCAAACAATGGATCTGGAGATGGTCTCTGAAGGCCTTCGCAAGTTGCAAGAGAAGCTAATCAATCAACCTTGGGTCAAAGAAAAACAGTCTATTCCCTTTAGGGTCTGATGTTCAGAAAATGAGGAATCATATAAGATAGATAGATAGATAGATAGATAGATAGATAGATAGATAGATAGATAGATAGATAGATAGATAGGATGGATGGATGATAGGTAGGTAGGTATGTAAGGAAAGAGAGAGAGAGAGAGATGGATGGATGGATAGACAAGATAGATATAGATATGTATGTATGCATGTATATGCATATGGTATGTACATGTATCTGTATATATGTTGTATCTATCTATCTATCTATCTATCTATCTATCTATCTATCTATTGCTTCTGACCACGACCAAACCAGGTTCTGACCAAAAAATTTTTGAATCTGGTCACAAACACATACTCAGGTGGCAATCAAACACAACCCCTGACCCAGAAATTCCTGAAGACAAAACATTAGAAGTTGAAGAAATTGCCAAAGTTATGGAACAAATTATGATTGTGACCAGAGGTTCTACTACTCTTTCTATCTATCCATCTATCCATCTTTCCATCCATCCATCTATCTATCTATCCAGTCTGATTTCATGTACTCATCTTCACCATTGTCTTCTCTGCTAAATTGTCCCAATGAAGGGCATAGTTTATTTAGCCTGTAACTTTTTTTCTTCACGTATCCAAAATTACTTACGTACATGACTGCAATCAGACTCAAATATACATTCATGACTGTCCTTGAAACATCAGTTAGTTTTTTGGTTTTTTTTACTGAAGACTGCTTAAAAATTCAAGCATTGGTCCATGTAACAATCAAGAGCTGAGCTTGACTTTGTAACACTAACTAACTACACTTCAGCTGGTTGGTCATCCCATCCCATCCCTCCCTACTCATCTATCTGGTGTTTTTCTCAGTAACCTTGTTTAGATTTGCTCGATAACTATCCTTTCCAGCTTGGTTTGAGTTTTGGGGATAAATACACTCATCCTTTAATCACACAAAATTCATCTGTTTGTGGAAAACAGCGTTTCCACTCTTGTAACTTCTCAGCGGCTTTCTGGAGATAAAAGACCGCAAGAGGCTTCCCTTAATGAGTTCTTCCAAATGGACATTTTAAGTGACTCAGTATTATGTTTGATGTCCATTGGGCTCCAAATATAACTTAGTTATATAACTATCGCTAAGAACGGCAGTGTAATTTCCACACATCTTTTTATAAGGCGGTCCAAACAAAGATTCTCCTCAAAAGCTTTGATCAATCCATTTCCAGTCTTTGCATTTCTCTTATGCCATTTTTTAATTTTGATGATGATTATGATTACCATTATTTTATTTTGGTCCAGGCGTTTATCTTTAACCCTTTTCACACACAAATGAAAAGCAAAAGCAACGATCGATTAAAAATCAATGCCGGAGAAATGAATTGTTCTTCAAGGCATGTTCTGCTAACGTTATTCTGGCAATAAATTAAATATTAAACAACGTTTCCTGGACTGAAGTGGAACGGCAGGGGACACCACGCAAAGGTTTCTGTAAAAGGAGGGAAAAGAGAGCAACGGACCAGGCTAGCTTCTGAGAATCAACTTTTTTTTTAAAAAAATAATAATATTTAAAGACTGAAGAAAGAGGGTAACTTCTGTTGATCTTCATTAGAAGGATGAATACGTGGGCAGGAGATATCTCAACACAAATCGGAATGGACACGCAAAGGTCTACATGTACAGCTGGTTGTTTCAAGGGTTATTCTTTCAAGTAGCTCTCCCTGCAACTGGAATTGTCATCTCTTGTTATGTTCACAACAAAGTGCCCTTAATATGCCTCCTCCTCCTCCTCCTCCTCCTCCTCCTCCTCCTTTTCCTTCTATTTTTCCTCTTCCAGATTGGTTATTATTGTCTGGTTTGGCGATACATACAGTACATTCTTTCTGTCTATTTCACTTTGCAAAGGAAAACAACAACAACCTGAAATTTAGCTTTATTTTTCTTTTTCCTTCCTTCCTTAATATCAGCCTCCATTGAAGGTTGCAAAACCACAATGATGCGGTTCGTGGCAGGAACGGTACAAAGCACTGAAATGTTTCTATCTTTTTTTTTTTTTCTTTGCTTTGGCACCTGGTCCAAAAAGGAAAAAAGGGAAACAAAAATTATAATAAAATAAAATTCATTCACGTCAGGTCAGGTCATTTGTGCCTCTTTCTCTTGAAACACAAAATTATAAAGTTGTTTGTTCAAGGAGGGAAAAAGAGAGAGGCTTGCTGAAAACTCAACCAACCAGGCAGCAGGCTACGAAGGAAGAGGGTTTTATGGAGTGATTTGGGGAGAAATGAGACAGAAGATGGAAGGAATTATTATTATATATATATATTTTCGGAATAAGGGCAGCTGTTGGCTGCTCATGGCGTGGAGAAGGCTGACTTGCCATTCTAAAATATACCTTACCCTGGATTTTATGGGCATTAGAAATAGAGGGAAATTGAAATAATTCGTTCTTTATCTGCCATAAAAGTAACCCACTGTGGTTTGTTGGTTTAATGGCTGGGTTTTTTTTTTTTTTTTTCTGGTTGCAAGTATAATATATTTCACAGGCGGATAATTTTGTTTCTTGAGCATTGTATGTCTAAGTCTCTCTGTCTCTGTGTGTGTGTGCCTGTGTGTGCGTGTGCGTGTTGTCCCTGAAACTTGATTCTGGATTCCAAACCCACTAAGTTTAAGCATGTTGCTTTCAGTCTCATAAGCCTTATGTTTCCATTACGAAGGCGTTTATTCGACACCTGTATTTAGCTGCGCGTCCCTTTTCAAGCACATTTTCAATTTCCCCCCCTTTTTATCGCTTCGTACAGTGCATTCTTAATTTAACCATCGTTGCACTTCTTAAAAATCTACACGGCTAACCTGAAAACCGATATTGCACCGAGATTGAACAAAGCTTTTAATTCACATTTGTCTCTTCCATTTGGGCTTCCCTCTATTAAAAGAGATGATGGTGAATGGGGCGATTTGCAGATTTATAAGGCCAGGTGTTTTCAAGGAGGAAAATGACCTGGGTGGCTTAGAAAGGGAATTATCAAAAGGAGGAAAGAAAGACAGAAAGAAGGAAAGTCAGACATATGGAAAGAAGAGAGGGAAGGAGAGAAGAAGGGAGGGGAAAGGGAGGGGAGAGAGAGAGGGAGAGAAGGAGGGAAGAAAAGAAAGGAAGGAAAGAGGAGAGAGAAATGAAAGGAAGGGAGGCAGGGAGGAGAAAGGGGGGGAGAGGGAGAAGAAGGGAGGGGAGGAGGAAGGGAGGGAGGGGAGAGAAATGGAAGGAAGAAAAGAAGGAAGGAAGGAGAGGGGAGGAAGAGAGAAGGAGGGAAGTAAAGGGGAGAGAGGAAGGAAGGAAGGAAAGGGGGGGAGGGTTTTATGGTGTGATTTGGGGAGAAATGAGACAGAAGATGGAAGGAATTATTGGATGGAAGGAGAGGGGAAGGAGGGAGAAATGGGAGAAAGGGAGGAGGGGAGGGAGGGACAGAAGAAAAGAAGGAAGGGAGGAAGGAAGGAAGGAAGGAAGGAAGGAAGGAAGGAAGGAAGGAAGGAAGGAAGGAAGGGTAGAAGCACAAATGCACTCGCGATATTACTTTTTTATTTGTTCAATGTATTAAGGAGGTGGAGTTTCACCTTTCTTAAAAGATGGATGGAGAGCCTTTTTCTTTTTTGTGGGAGCTGCATTACTCGCATAAGATCTGAAAAAGCGCACAACTATCATTCCAAGCACCGTCTCCTTGCTTATCATCTGTTTCTCAACTCTGCTCCTTAAAAAGGGGCTTCAAGCCTTGAGTTCTTCTGCAAAATCCGACACTAACCTGCCTCCAGCCTGACTTTGTAGGAAGATGGTTAAAGAAAGACAGCTAACTGGGGCTCATACACGACGGGCCTCAAATATATGAACCCAGCCTACAGAAGACAAAAAAACTGTTTGTCTGGAAGGACCTTATGTTTAGATATCATCTATTTATAAATATTAGGCCATAAGGCCTTTTACTTGGCCTTAAATGATTTTGAAAGCTAGAACATAACTGTACCTGAACCTCTGAGAGAAAAAAACCCACAGCAGCTCAAAAAACCCAGACCCTATTAGATGCCGATGGAAGGGTGAAAGTTATGACAATGAACTACATGTCTAATTTCTGGATATATTTCCATATCTGATAAGGATTTGCCGGGTTGCTTTTTGACTTTTTGAACTTTCTTTGAAAGTTCTAGCGAATGAAATCTCAATTCAGCCTCTCAACTTTCAATTTTCTTTTCAAAGGAAAGGAAAAAGGAAGATAAGAATAGCATTAAGGGAAGGAAGGAAGGGAAGGAGGGAGGGAGGGAGGAGAGAGAAACAGAAGGAAGAGAGGGAGGAGGGAGGGACGGGGAGGGAAGAGGAAGGAAGGACAACTGGAGAAGGAAGGAAGGACAGTTGATGAAGGAAGGAAGGAAGGAAGGAAGGAAGGAAGGAAGGAAGGAAGGAAGGAAGGAAGGAAGGAAGGAAGGAAGGAAGGAAGACTGAATTAGCTGCCATAGAAATAGATAATATTTTGTCAGTATTCTCATAGATCTAAAATGAATCAAACTTCTTGATATGTGAGTGTGGAGTTTGGGCCTGTGTAATACTCCAAGTAGAGTTATTCTTTGCATTTTTGAATTATGCTGTGGCCTCATTTTTGCTTACCAGAAATACAAAGCAAACTTATGTAGTATTTTAATAGCGTCCCTCATGCTCAACCTAACTCTCACAACAACAATCCTGACAACACATGGATGGACTTACAAACCTTTAGCCATTGTGGCTTTTAGCAAGCACCATGTACAAACCCAGTGAGCCAAATTATTATCTCAGGAATGTCAATGGGTAATCTGTCTGCTTAGGTTTATGGATAAATATCCATAAAGAGCATCTTTCTTTTTATTACATAATACAGAGATTAAATCGAGGGAGGGAAGAAGGGAGGAGAAAGTGAGGAAGGAAGGAAAGAGGGAGAGAGGGAGAAGGTGGGGAAGAAAAGCAGGAAGGAAGGAGGGAGGGAGGGAGAAAGTGAGGGAAGGAAGGAAGGAGAAAGTGATGAAGGAGGGAAGAAGGGAGGAGAAAGTGAGGAAGGAAGGAAAGAGGGAGAGAGGGAGAAGGTGGGGAAGAAAAGAAGGAAGGAAGGAGGGAGGGAGGGAGAAAGTGAGGGAAGGAAGGGAGGAGAAAGTGATGAAGGAAAGAAGGAGGGAGGGAGAAAGTGAGGAAGGAAGGAAAGAGAAAGTGAGGAAGGAAGGAAGGAGGGAGAATGTGTGGAAGAAAGGAAGGAGAAAGATATGCCTTGTGTTTTATGCTCCTTTCCATTTTTTTTTTATATTGCACTGACGAGCATAACTTCAAAGGCATCCTCTTATCTAACACAAAAGAATTAAAAAAAGAAACTCATTTTTTTTTTAAAATAAAAAAGCACAAATCCCAACTTTATCTCCATGGAGCATTTTTGACGGATGTGCAGAAGCTGAATTTGCTTTTTTTTATTATTTTAAAGAGACCTTTCTTGTCAAAGAAATCCAAAATGAAATGCAAGTCTTCCAAAGGCGCTTATCCAAGAGAGCGTTCAGCAAAACCACAGCTCCGCTTTTCAATCTTTCATAAGCAATTTCTTATAAAGCTTGTTACGAATCGGAGGGGGAGGGGGGAAGAGGAGGAGGAGGAGGAGGAGGAGGAGGGAAGCGTAGCTCGTGGAGATTGCAAAGGAAAGCGGTTGGTTGGGGAGGAATAACCGTGATTATCACATGCCAGACCCGCTCCGGATTATCTACCATGCACGCTTTCTCTCTTTCTCTCTCTTTCTCTCTCTTTCTTCCTTTCCTTTCCCTCCCTCCCTTCTTTCCGGACCCTTCATTCATTCATTCTTCCTCCTTCTTTTTTTTTAAAAAAAATAATAACTTCCTGTTTTTAAATCTATCGCCCGGAGGGTTCGGGTGTTTTCAAAACGTGCAATTCACTTTTGGAAGGATTTATCGCTTTTAAAAAAAAAATAAAATAAAAATAGACCAGCGGTTTGGAGTCACATTATGGAGAGATTCCAACTTGGAAAGGAGGAGGGGAAAAAAAGGAAAAAGCCATTTCTGCCGATTTCCCTTCGCGCTTTTTCCTTCTCCTTCTTTTCTTCCTCCTTTCTTCCTCCCCCCCCCCTTTTATTTTGGTTCTCTGAGTTTTTCCCCTCGAAAGATATTCGCCCCCCCCCTTTTTTTTTTTCCAGATGCCAAAAGAAGAAAACACAGAAAAGAAAAACGAAGCAAGGTGGGGAGAGGGGGAGGGAAGGAAAGGAGGAAAAAAGTTCTTGAGCTTAATGGACCTCTTCGCTTTGCCTGCAGCCAAACGCCAGCCGCCTCGCCTCCAACTTAACTCCCTTCAATCTCAGTTTCTCTCAAACAATCAAGTAGCCCTCGCCCACGGGGGGGGGTCCTCTCCCTCCTCCACGCTTATTCATTTAGTTTCGGGGGGGGGGCCCTCCCTCCTTATAGGTGCGCTCCCGTCCCCTCCCATCCCAACCCTTATCTGGAAATTGTACAGCCAAGCACGACGGAAACCAGGGAAAGGGGGTGGATGGGTGGAAATCCGGGATGTCAAGCCGGGAAGACAGGCGGCGGCGGAGCCTTCCTTCCCAGCCTTAAAATAAACCAGGCGGTGCTGTGAGTGTGTGTGTGTGAGAGAGAGAGAGAGAGAGAGATAGAGAGAGAGAAAGAGAAAGAGAGAGAGAGAGACTCTCTCTCTCTGTGTGTGTCTGTCTCTTTCTCTCTCTGTGTGTGTTTCTCTGTCTCTCTCTCTCTCTGTCTCTTTCTCTTTCTCTCTCTCTCTCTCTCTCTTTCAGTCTGTGTGTGTGTGTGTGTTCACGAGTGTGCATGGGGAGGGGGAGTGACCCCCAGGGAAGTAGAAGGTCCTATTGGCGTTGGGCTTCCGCCCCCTCCCCCCCACTCGCTGCCTTTCCAAAAGCCACTCTGGTCGCCCTTCTCTTTTATTTATTTATTTTTAAACCACCCCTCCACCCCCATCCCACCCCCCCCCCCAAAAAAAAAAGAAAGAGAGAAAAGTTGCCGAGTTTCCTTCTCTGGAGGGTTGACCGAATGACAAAATTCCCCCCTTCACACGCACACGCATACACAGCGACTCCTCCCTGCCCCTCGCCAGAAGTAGATGCCTCAACACCCACCGACTTCCAACCCCCCTAAAAAAGACAACCCCCACCCCACCCCCCCAAAAAAACACCCGCCCTCTTCTTTGTATCTCCCCCACCCTCAAAAAAACAAAACAAAACCCAGATATTCCCCCCCCCCCCCCGATCACCTGAGTTGCCGCGTTGTGCCTCCTTTTCCTGCAGGCAACCGTAACACCCCGCGTCTCCCCTTCCCCCACCCTAAATTGCCTTTTAACCCCCCCCCTCCTTATCTCCTCTCTTCTCCGTTTATTGGGGAGGTGGGCTGTTCCGCCTAAAGGCAGAAAGCAGTCCTGCTGGACGCCTTCCAACCATCCAACACCCCCCCGCTTTTCCTCAACCCCCCCCCACTTCTTCCCATCCCAGAAACGCCCCGAGCACGGGGGTCGCCTTTGGGTTGTGTGTGTGTAAGAGTGGGGGGGGGGGGGGCGGGGGCATCCATCGGGACTCTCGTTCTTTCGCCCGTTTTCAGCACCTGGCCGGATGGACAGCTCCCTCCGTTTTTTCCCTAGGGCGAATATATCTATCTATCTATATCTATATATATATTTCCTGCGCTTTTCCGTCCGGCTTTGGGTTTTTGTTGGGTGCGCGCGCGTTTGTGTGTATGTGTGCGTGTAGATTTGTGTATCTCGGGGTGTATTTTAAACACAGGCGTTTATCCACCCCCCCACCCACCCACCCGCACACACACACACACGCCCCAAAACACACATTACACAAACCGCCCCGACGCTTTTAGAAGTCCGGATCCCTAAAAAAGAGAGAAAAGACCCCTTTCCGCGGCAACCCTACTCCGAGGGCGCCCGCTCACACTTCCATGGAAACACTTTTTTTCCACCCCCTTTTCTTAAAACCAACAACCGGGGCTGGATTTCGCGACCCCCCCACCCCCAAGCCCCCATTCCCACTCCCCAAAAGCCGCCGTCCGCCCCCCCCCTCCCCCCCCCCCCCCGGCAACCCCGTCGCCCTCCGCCTTCGAAAGCCATCTGCCCGGACCCCTTTCCGCCCCCAGCTAAAGAAGGAGCCGAAGAAGAAGAAGAAGAAGCGAAAGAAGGAAGAAAGAAAGAAGGAAGGAAGGAAGGAAGGAAGGAAGGAAGGAAGGAAAGTTGCTAAGCCTTCCCTCACCTTTGTGCATGCCGGTGAAGCGGTCCTTCAGCACCGTCAGTTCGTATATTTTCCCGAACTCTTCGAAAAGCGGCTTGAGGTCCTTCTCGTCCAGGTTGCGAGGGATCTGACCAACGAAGAGCTTGATGGCATCGTGGTCCTTCATGGGAATGGTGGCGGAGTTCCCCGGACTGTGGTTTAATCCGTTCATGTGCCCGTTGGGGTTGGGGTTAGTGTGGGTGCTACTGAGGCTGGGATTGTCTGCTTGTCCGTTTGCTAACGTGGCCATCTTTATATACATAGAGAAAAAATCTTCTTTCCCTTTTTTTGCCCAGCCCCCCCCCCAGCCGTCCTCGCTGCCCTCCGTTCCTCTCTCTCTCTCTCTCTCTCTCTCTCTCCCTCTCTCTCTCCCTCCCTCCCTCTCTCTCTCTCTCTCTCCCTCTCGCAATCCCGCTCCCTCTTGCTCACTCACTCACTCACTCACACACACATACACACACACACACACGCACACACACACACACACACACACGCACGCACTCCCTCACTCACGCACGCAGCCTAGCACCGACACGCGCGCGCTCTCGCCCGCTCGCCTTTTCTCTCTCTCTCTCTCTCGGTCTGTCTCAGTCTCTCTCTCTCTCTCTCTCTCTCTCTCTCTCCCGTCCCTCTCTCTCTCTTTCTCTCTCTCTCTCTCTCTCTCTCATCCGCTCGCTCGCTGGCGATGCCCGAACTGATTTTTTTTTTCTTTCTTTTTCTTTTTTTTTTCGTACATTGAACAGCTTGGATCGCTGTCCTTTCCGTTTAAACAGGCTGGATCGGTTCAAAGTGCCAGAAAGCCGAGGGGGTTGGATGGGAGGGGGGGAGGGGGGGGGGCTGGCTGTGGGTGGGTAGGAGGGAGGGAGAGGAAAGGAGGAGCGGAGGCAGAGGAGGGGAGACTGGGGTCGCGCGCGGGAGGGAGGGAAGGGAGGGAGGGAGGAAGGAGCGGGGGGGGTCGCGCTTCCCTCTGGTTGAGCTTCCATCCAGGCTACCCCTTCCCCTCCTCCCCATCCGCTCTCCCCCCCCCACACACACACTCTACACCCCCCCCCCACCCATCCTTTCTCCCCACCCCCACCCCCGTCTGCTTGGCCGGTGGTAGATTCCAGTCTTTGCACTAGCTATAAATAGCGGGAGGCGCATGGCTTTTTGGAGTCGATAGCTATTGTGGGAGATGAGCGGTTGAGGGGGGGGTTGGGTGGAAAGGGGAGGGGAGGTGGACGGACCGAGGCAAGAACGGGCGAGCAGGCAGGCAGGCAGGCAGGCAGGCAGTTGGGGGGGGGGGGGGGGGGAGCGGCTGCCGCTGGCACCAGCCAAGTGGCTTATTTCCTTTTATTCTCTCTCTCTCTGTGTGTGTGTGTGTGTGTTTAATCTCCTTCTCTCTCCTGTCTTCCGCCTTTTTTATGATGATTGTTATATATTAATTTTGGGGGGCGAGCGGCGCCCCTGTTTTCTTTTACTTCTACAATGCATTCAAGCGTTGACACCCTCCCCCCTCCCTGCTTTATTTTAATTTTTTTCCCAACCCCCCCCCCCCTTCCTTCTCCGGTTAAAAAACAAAACAAAAAAAACAAACCCCAACCAGCTCGACTTTCCCTTCCAGAGACGGCTTAGGGAAAGAAAGCCTTTTGTTTCCAGAGGCCAGGCAGAGAGAAAAAAAAGGAAGGAGAAAGAAAGAAAAGAAAGAAAGAAAGAAAGAAAGAAAGAAAGAAAGAAAGAAAGAAAGAAAGAAAGAAAGAAAGAAAGAAAACAAAGGGGGGCGGGTTGGTGTTTTTTATTGAGTATAATTGTAATAAAAATAACATCCATCTCTTTTTTGGGGTGTTTTTTTTCCCTTTCTGCTCCAGCTGTCTGTCTTTCTCTCTCTCTCTCTCCCTCCTAAAACATGTCTAATAAAAGAACTATAGATATGGAGGAAACCTGGAAATCAAAGGTGTTTTCTTGTTGTGTTGTAGTTGTTTTTTTCTTTAGTCTCTGCACTCTTTCTGTACGTTTCTATGTATGTGCTTGTATGTGTATGTATATAAATATATCTATATTTAATAAATATATATATATATCCTTTCTTTGATTGTGGACCAGAAAGGTTTTTAAAAGTCTCTTTTTCCCCTGAGTTCGATCTGCATCTATTCTGTGGAACAACAGATTGACACAATTTTGGAGAAGGGTGGGGGAGATAATGGAAGAAATACAAAAAGAATATAATGTACTTTATGGCAATCCATATATTAGTGAATAATTGTTCCTTGAATTCATTTGGTCTTTCTTCATTCCACCCCGATGCTTTGGGCTACTAGAAAACTGATCTTGGAATGCCTTGGCTCACAATGTATTGGTAGGATATTATTTAATATGATCATCAGCCTAATCATCATTGTCATTACGATGGACTAGCTGTTGACTTCTATCTTGGATGTATAGATCCTGCTTGAAGATCTTGGGTGAAAGCAAACATCTTCACTTCCCGCTATGAATAGGACAGCAGGTTTCTTAGACCCTTAGAGGGACAATGTATTATGGTTAATTAAGTCACCGTGTAATCAAATAAGTAGCTTTGCATTACCTTCCTCCCATTATCCTTCGCATGGTTGTTTGAAAATAACAAATAAATATTGTCTTTCTTTTAAGAAGAAGACAGCGAAAAAGCCGGTATTGGATTTAATTTTTATTTTTTTACCACCGTGTAGCTCAAAGCAATTTTTCTTTAAGCCTGAAATGAAATCTTACAGAAACATCTGGTGGCATAAGCTTTTACTACAGATTGGGAAAATGCAGGTACGTTGTGTGTGCAGAAAAGAAAGGAAGCTGCGCTATTGCAACTGACCGTGTTCACAAGGAAGGAAACGCCGCTATATTTTTTTTTAGAAATGTCGATTGCTGCTTGTTTTTAAATTTCTTTCTTTTTTTTCCCTCCCCCTCTCCCCCTTTCACAATATCACTTTGGTGGATTTACCTTCCAGCTCATAGACCAGCTGCTGAAAACTATCACCTGCGAATTAATGAATATAAAGTCGGATACTTTATTTGAATTGCTTATAGGTCTTTTGGATGCTGATGAAAGGCACTTGGCTTGCAGCACAGAGAAAAATACTTCTGTGGTTTTTAAGAAAAAGTAAACAAGGAAAATAATATCTCAGAGAACAGATTTTCTGTTTATTTTAAACATCGGTTGTTCGGCTCAATTCCCCCTCTTATCTTTTGTAGGAAAATAATATCTTGTTATATATGTGTGTACACACGTGTGTGAGAGAGAGAGCTTGTGTGCATTTTCCTGAGCCACAAGCAGCAGTGAGGATTTGATAAAGAAGGTTTGGAACAAGGCATTTAAGACTACATTACCTGGGTTATTTTAAACAGAAGGGGCAGCATCGTCAAAGAGAAATATTCACATATGTCCTGCTTCTATGAATACTGGCTTGGATATAACATATACTGTGGCGCTTGCAGGCAAACTGGCTAGGAAAGTGGAAGCAATATGTGAAAAGTGTGTCTGTTTGTGTTGTGTGTGTGTGTGTGTGTGTGTGTGTGTGTGTGCCTGAGTGTATTGGGGTGACTCTGCAAATCTACAGTGCAACACCATAGGTTAATCTGTAGGCTGGGCCAACTTAACAGGAAACCCCAAACAAGTTATGGGAACTAAGGCAGACATGAAGCTAAGGCTCCATTCAATGAAAAGAAGAAAAATTCCTTCAGTGCCAAAAGTGCTTTTTCAAAAGGTAATTGGACTTTCTTTGCTTTTTCCTTGAAGACCTTTCACTTCTCATCCGAGAAGCTTCATCCGTTCTGGAAGAAGGAAAGTTCTTCATTCAGAACGGAAGAAGCTCCTTGGATGAGAAGCGAAAGGTCTTCAAAGAAAAAAGCACCTTTGGTACCACCGTGACCTGGATGGCTGAGAATCTCCATATTCTTATTTTCAGACTATTTTTGAAAAAAAGAAAAGAAAGCAGAAAGAAAACCTTTCCCTAAACCCATTCATCGGGACAGGCAAAATTCCTATAATCTTATCAAATGCCCATTGTCCAGATTGTGTTTTTAATCTCGGCATGTTGTTGGAGTTAGCTTTGTTCTACAGTGGTTGTCAGAAAACTGATTTCCACGTACTATTGAAGGGAAGTTGCAGGTTCTTTAGATGACTGTATCGTTGGCAATAAATTGGAGAGTTGGGTTCAAGAAAGGGGTCATCGGTGCAATGATTAATGCAGAAGGTTTCCAAAATACATCCTGTGGATACAAAAATTCATTGCGTCCCAAGTATGAATAATATTTTGAAAAGCAAACAGGCCAGAAGTAAATTACTATTATTATTATTATTATTATTCACAAAAAACTACAGTGTACACAGCAAATGAGATAACTATGCTGGGTTTCGTATCACAAATCACTAGTCGAACCCTTCCCAAGCATTTAGGACTGCGTGATGTATCTGTAGATGATGATGATGATGATGATGATGATGATGATGATGATGATGATGATGATATGTTCTAGATCCCTTTCGAAAGTGGAGGAGGGTTTTTGGTCTAGGGAACATAAATGGAGATGGTATAAGGCTTCCTGATTGAGCAGGGGGTTGGACTAGAAGATCTCCCAGATCCCTTCCAGTTCTATTCCGATTGACAAAATTTGCCTTGTTCATTTTTTCAAGATTTTACTGCTTACTTTCGAGGTATTTTTAGGCCAGGTGGACGTTAATCCTCAACTTACGACCACAGTGGAGCCCAACATTTCCATTGCTAAGCAAGACAATTGTGAAGTGAGTTTGGCCTCATCGTACGACCTTTCTTGCCACCATTGTTAAGTGAATCACTGTGCTTGTTTAATGACTAATGTGTTTGTCAATAAATCTGGTTTCCCCACTGACTTTGCTTGTCAGAAATTTGTAAAAGGGGATCAGTTGAACCCCGGGACAGAGCGACCATCATAAGTATGAGTCGGTTGACAAGTGTCTGAATTTTTATCAATTTTGCAATGGTCATATGGTGTGAAAAATGGCCATAGATCGCTATTTTTCAGTGCCATAATTAAATGACCACGTGTAGTTATAAATCCCCTTTTTTTCCCCCATGATGTTGTAATTCTGAACGATCGATTAAAAAAAAACTGTTGTAGCCCAATGACTACTTACATTGCTTTTAATTTTGTGGGTTTTCTTTTTCTTTTTGAAGGAAATGATAAATTTTTGTGAGAGGAATACGTTCCGTTGTCCTAGTTTGATGGGTTTTGATGCCCTATCAAAAGTACAGTGTGACATTTTTGCAACATCAGATGCAGGAACGCGGTCAAATAAGGAAGCTTTGGGTGTTTTCTTGTTGGAAATTCTCTATTTATTTGGTCAGGTTAAGACTACCCACGTTAATTTAGGCACTTACCTAGTATTGAAGATGGAATATATAGACACAGGTATACACTGTTCTTTCATAGATAGCAGAAAGGGGACCTTGGTTTTCTCCTATGTGGCAAAGCAAAAAGATGCTAATGAAAAAGAGAATTTTTTTCTGAATTGATTGTATTATCATACAGTTAGAAAAACAAATGTCAACTCATAAAACATTCCTATGCCTGTTTTAGTAGTTGCCATAAAAAGGGGGGAGGAAGAAAGAAATGTGGAAGAGCAGTGCACCAGTTTGAAACCAAAAGTACATTCCAACTCTTATCTTTAAAATATTGTAGCTAAAATACCAGAGCTTTTGCCCATGAATATATTTGATTGGAGAACGTGAATGATGACACCCAGCCTATGAACGTGTTCAATTGGAGAATCTGGTTTATGAGACACCCAGGGAGGAGGGTGGAAACAGGGTCACAGGGGACTGTAAATTATGTAGGCCCGAGTTGGCTCCATACAGGGCAGTGCCAGTATGTCGCCTCTAATAAATCCTTTGAAGTTTTTTGAAGTTTGGCTCGAGAATCATGATTTAATTAGAGTGATTGCTAGAATCCTGACAACAAACTTCTCCTGCAAATAAGAATAAGTATATAAACTAAATAAATAAATAAATCAAACCAACAGCCATGAGAGAAACAGACACTTAATTCAATACAATCGCTGTCTGTGAATGTGTACTTAACAGACTGTATATTATTATGTACTGTACATTTCTGAGACTCTGGAAAGAGTGCAGAGAAGAGCAACAAAGATGATTAGGGGGCTGGAGATTAAAACATAGGAAGAACACTTGTTGCTGGAATTGGGTATGTTTAGTCTAGTGATGGAGATTCCCAATCACCCAGGTCCTGGTTGTCCCAAAGGTGGTTTTTTTTTTTTTCAGGAGATAACTGGACTTTCTTGTTTTTTCCTTTGAAGATGTTTCTTTAATCATTCAAGAAGCTTCTTCAGCTCTTCCTTCCATTCCCCGTCATCCAGTCAGAGCTGAAGAAGCTTCTTGGATGAGAAGCGAAATGTCTTCAAAGAAAAAAAACAACGAAGAAAGTCTCCTGAAAAAGCACCTTTGGGGTCTAGTCTAGTGGGGAAAAAGGACAAGGGGGTGACATGATAGCAGTCTGCCAGTATTTGAGGGGCTGCCATAAAGAAGAGGGGGACAACTTATTTTCCAAAACACCAGAAGGCAAGACAAGAAACAATGGATGGAAAGTAATCAAGGAGAGAAACAACCTGGAATTAAGGAGAAACTTCCTAACACTGAGGACAATTAACCAGGGGAACAGCTTGCCTTTAGAAGTTGTGGGTGCTTAATCAATGGAGGTTTTCAAGAAGAGATTGGACAACCACTTGTCTGAAATGGTATAGGGTCACCTGCCTGAGCAGAGGGTTGGACTAGATGACATCCAAAGTCCCTTCCAAATAGGATGGGATTCAAATTTTTTAACAACCAGTTCTGTGGGCATGGCTTTGTGGTCATATGACTGGGTGGACATGGCTTGGTAGTCATGTTATTGGCTGGGTTTGGCCAACTCAATATCACATCAAGGCACGCCTCTCCTTGCTTGGCCTCTCATGACTGTAGGGATGCTGAAACAGTCGTAAGTGTGAAAAATGGTCATAAGTCACTTTTTTCAGTGCCATTGTAACTTTGAATGGTCACTCCGCACAAACAAAGTACCAGCAAAGGAGGGGAAAAAACTCCAGAGAAGTTCCAGGGACAGGAAGTCTAGTCCTGCCAAGAATGTAATAAGGGTTAACGGAGAGGCAGTTTCTGTAAGCAACCCCAGAATGTTTCCTTCCTGCCTTCCTTATGGGATTAGGCCAGTAATTTCTTCTAACAATCGGTTCTCCGAACTGCTTAGAATGTTAACAACTGGTTCTAGTGAATAGGTGAGAACCTGTAGAATCCCACCCCAGAGGTTATGGCTCTTTTCACAAACCACATTTAATCTGAACATTAATTTTCTGCATTCGTCCAACTCACACAGCTGTAAGCTCACCCAAGGAGATGCAATGCTACGCACACATTTAACAGGGTTTATGCAATGCTATGTACCCATTTAACACACACACAAACCCATGCAAATTAGTTAAGGCTAACTAGACCTGAAAGACACTATTTTGGAAAAGACAACTGGCAGTTTTTTCAACCATTTTGTGCAGCGTGCTGGGGTGAGTTTTGTTGTTATGGTTGAAGATTCGTAGGAAGGAGAAAGTGAACACTTTGGAAACATTGGGACGTGCACAACTGAGATGGTCTGTTTCGGTATTTTGCACACAACATGGTGTTGAGAAAAAGGAGGAAAAGTAACAGAAGACTTGAAAACAAAGGTCCTTTTTTAATGCAGAAAACAAGGACTGCTAAATTTCAAATCTCAGGCAGGTTTTGAGTTTACTTGATGAAGCCTTTTCTAATGTTATGTGCCAGCAAAGGAGAGAAAAATAACTCCAGAGTAGTTCCTGAGACAGGAAGTCTAGTCCTTCCAAGAATGTAATAAGAGTTAATGGAGAGACAGTTTCTGTAAGCAATACCAGAATGTTTCCTTCCTGCCTTCCTTACAGGATTAGGCCAGTAATTTCTTTTAACAACCGGTTCTTTGAACTGCTTAGAATGTTAACAACTGGTTCTAGTGAATAGGTGCAAACTGGTAGAATTCCACCCCTGCTTCCAAGTCTATGATCTGTGTTAATATAGGAGCAGAAACTTAGAACTAAGGAGAAATTTCTTAACGGTGAGAACAATTAATCCAAAAAGAGACTTGGATAATCACTTGTCTGAAATGTTATAGAGACTCTCCTGCTTGAGCAAAGGGTTAGACTGGAAGACCTTCAAGGTCCCTTCCTTTGATGCTGTTATTCTGTTATCCTTCTTGATGTGAACAGGTCAACGGTGGACATGGTTTGATCCTGAAATAAACATATGAACATCTGTGTAGTGAGTTCTAAGGCTTTTCAGCTGACGGGAAAGCAGCTGAAGAGAGAAATGCAGGTAAGCGATATAGGCCACTTTGGTACTCAGCAACCCTTCCTGGGATAGGAGCCTCGGTGTCGCTTCTTCACTGTCCTTCAGATATTCTCCCAATGCACTTTCAGAAGAAAGTTACGAACATAGTCCTACTATTATCTACAAAGCCCATTTTGATGCAAAACTCCTTTTGCAAAACTCATTTTGATGGCTTTTTAGAATTTAAACAATAGAATAGGTTTTTTTTTTTCCAGCCTGCCTCTCTATAATCTTTTGAGGAAGAGCTATGTAGCTTAAAAACTACAGAGGGAAGCTAGGACAGATGGCTTGACAAGAATGTGAACCATCTTTAGGATTTCTGCAGTTGGTTAAACAGTAGATTAACAGAGTAACAGAGTTGGAAGGGCCCTTGGAGGTCTTCTAATCCAACCTCCTGCTCAAGCAGAAGACTCTATACCATTTCAGACAATCAGCTGTCCGGTCTTTCCTTGAAATGCTCCAGTGACGAAGCAATCACAGCTTCTGGAGGCAAGCCATTCCCCTTATTAATTGATTAAAGGGTATTAAAAGATAGCAGAATTTCAGAGTTAGAAGAGACTTTGGAGGTCTTCTAATCCAACCTCCTCTAACATTCCAGACAAATGGACGTCCAATCTCTTTTTGAAAGAGTGTTGGAGCACCTACAACTTCTGGAGGCAAGTCGTCCCACTGATTAATTGTTCTCACTGTCAGGAAATTTCTCCGTAGTTCTAGACTGCTTCTCTCCTTGATTAGTTTCCATCCATCACTTCTTTTTCCTACCTTCAGGTGCTTTGCAAAATAGTTTGATCCCTTTCTTCTTTGTGGCAGCCCCTCAAATACTAGAAGACTGCTATCATGTCTCCCCTTGTCCTTCTTTTCATTAGACTAGATATACCTAATTCCTGCAACCGGTCTTCATATATTTTATCCTCCACTCCCCCAATTATCTTTGTTGATCTTCTCTGCATTCTTTCCAGCAATGGTCATCTCTATTCCTGGAGATCTTACTCTACAATTGTTGGGAATTTATTTTCTTTTTATTTTTTTGCATTTTGGGGAGTTATATTTATTTATCAAGGACAATCAATGGTTGGGAGATTGCACCTGCATTTAATTATATGCCTGTGTTACTGTGGGAAGCCACCCCTCTCTTAGAAGAATGAAATATTTTAAGGAATATTTTTTAAAAAGGCAGAATATTATTTTTCCCTAAAGGAGGAATGGAGAAACATGCTCTTGGAGACAGAAAGCAGCCCCCATTTTCCTTAATAGCCCTCAGCAGATGTCAGGATTTAAGAGATAAAGAGCTTATTGAAAGAAAACAAGTATCTAGATAACAGATAACAGATAATCAGAGTTGGAAGGGATCTTATAGGTCATCTAGCCCAACCCTGCCCAAGAGGATAGCTCTACTCATAAGCAAATACCCTCACTCAAGAGCCAAAAGGGGACGAAAGCCATTAAGCCACAATAGGAATTATTCAACATGCCCCTTCATTGCATCACCTTCAGAAACTTCAACGAAACTCAGACAAAAACCTAGGATCATGATGGTAAATGTAGGGCACACATACCAGAGGTGGCACGCAGAGCCCTCTCTGTGGGCACACGCACTAGCCAGCTGGTCTTTGGGTTTCTGGCATTTCAGTGCATGCACAGGCATGCATGGGTCTACACGTTCCGGTTTGGGCAGTCGGTGCCAAAAAGATTAGCCATCACTGACCTTGGATTTGTACTTTGCCTATAGAGCCAGCTATGACCCCTACATAACCCTTACATGGCCCCATAGGAGTCTGACAACAGCCAATGGAATACATGTTCTTGCCCAGGAACAGGAAGCTCAAGTGCAAAGCCCAAGAGAAGGTCTAAAAAACCACCCACTCTCAACTGCATTTTGTCAGCTGCCCAGAATCACATGTGGTTCTGCTTCATCAATAAACCATCTTTCCAATCAGCTTCCGGTCTCCATGTTGTCTCTGGGGCCTTTCTCCCAGCTTGGAACTGAACCAGATCAGCGATGGTTTTCTACCGATTCGGGCCAGTTCGGCCGAACCTGTAGCTCTAAGGATCACGTGTGAACGAATCTATTCGCTCCGACGATCAGCTGCTGGGCTCTCCTAGCCTCTATACTGACTTTTATTTCCTGCTTTTTCAACCTCAGCTGCTTCGTGTGACACAGCCAATTGCTACGCATCAGCTTTTGAAGACACGGGGAGTGTGCAGGATTGCAGGAGAAGGTCAGTATCAAACTCTCTGTCCATGCACAAAATGCACCCACCAAGTTGCGTCCACAGAACCGGTGGCAAAACCAAAAGTTGAATTTCACCACTGAACCAGATGGAATTTTCTTCCCAACATTACCAACAGAACGGAACATATATAGCTCAGGGTTGATCCAGATCTGCAGGGCAAAACACTAAATAGGGGGGTTTGCTTTGCCTGCAGCTTCAGATGAAGCAACCTCTTCTTCTTCTTCTACGTAAGGTGGTGCTTTAAAGCATTTCTTCCGAGTAGCCTTGTAGAGAGAGAGAGAATTCTTTATTGGCTGAGTGTGATTGGACACACAAGGATTGGATGTTCTGGGCATGAGCTGCACGTAAGCCACAACCTCTTTGAAATGTTCCTGCTTCAATGTTTCAACGAAAGACAATTTTTTTTTTTCCCAATTCGATTTAGAGACAAGCATGTTGGGAATTTGGAGGTAAGAGGGCAGTGACTCTACTCTTCCCCTTGATGTTAACGAAATGATATAGAACACTTGAGTTGGAAGGGAAGTTGGAGGTCTTCTACTGCAACCCTCTGCTAACCCTAACCCTGTGTCATTCTGGACCAGTGGCTGTCCAATCTCTGCTTAATGACCTCCAGTGATGGAGCCCCTGATCAGAGGAAAACCCACTGATTCATTGTTTTCCCTGTCAGGAGATTTCTTGGTTCTTGGTTGCATCTCCCTTTAATGATCTTCCACCCATTAGTTTTTGCCCTGCCCTCAGATGCTTTGGAGAATAGATTTTCCTCTTTGTCTTTGTAGCAGCCTCTTAAGTACACAATCTTAGACTGATAGAAGAGAAACTCTGCAGCTCGGGGTTGAATTGGGTGGTCTTTGCTGCTCTCTGAGCTTGGTGGTTTTCTCGAAGACATTTCATGACCCAGTTAGATAACCTCCTCAGTGCTAAAAGGAAGGGTCCCATCAACACTGAAAGGGCAAGCCACTTGTATATAAAGAGAGAATAAACCCTTCTACTACTGATGATATTACCTGGTTTGGTAATGAATCCTCTCTCTTCTAGCACTAAGGATGTTGCCTCATTGGATCTTGAAATATCTGCAAGAAAACCACCAAGTTCGAGAGGACCAAGGACAACACAGTCCCCCTCCTCCTCCTCCTTCTCCTCTCCACATAGCCCACTTCCCTCTATTCCTGATGATGTTTCCTAGTTGGGTCATGAAATGTCTGCAAGAAAACCACCAAGGTCAGAGAGGACCAAGGACCCTACAGTCCTTTTCCACCTCCTCCTCCTTCTCCTCCTCCTCCTCCTCCTCCTCCTCCTCTTCTCTCCACACTGCCCACTTCCCTCTAATCCTGATGGTGTTCCCTAGTTGGGTCTTGATGAAACATCTCTCTTCAAGCACTAAGGATGTTGCCTCATTGGATCTTGAAATGTCTGCAAGAAAACAACCAAGTTCAGAGTGGACCAAGGACATCACAGTCCTCCTCCTCCTCTTCCTCTCCACACTGCCCACTTCCCTATAGCCCTGATGGTGTTCCCTAGTTGGGTGATGAAACATCTGCAAGGAAACCACCAAGCTCAGAGAGGACCAAGGACCCCACACCAGAGGTGGTATTCAGCAGATTCTGACCAGTTCTGGAGAACGAGTAGAATAAATTTTGAGTAGTTCAGAGAACCGGCAAATACCACCTCTGACTGGAGATTTTACAGTATCCTTCCCAGCCACGCCCACAGAACCGGTAGTAAAAAAATTTAAATCCCACCACTGCCCCACACCTATGACTGTCTATGAACTGGAGTCCTGTGGAAGGAGAACCACGGTCTTAGAAGAGACATCTGCAATAGCTACATGAGCAAAGTCACAGCAAAAGAGAGAAACCCCTTCCTGTTGTGTTGTTTTTATAGTATTAGCTTCTGCCCCACTTGGTTAGGCAGGCACTATGAGGAAGGATTCTATCCTTTCTTTTTTGCAAGCTGAATTCAAGTGGTGTTTATCCCTCATATTTTACCTAGCTATATTTTCTCCTCAAAGATAAGGAAGGTGAAAATGTCACACACACACACACACACCCAAAAATATTGCTTTTCTTCTTCTAACCCCACTATCATAAATTTAAATAAAACAGAATAGATGCAAACTTCTAGCAGATATGAGAAAACATTCAAAGTCATCATGCCTCACCCCCAAAAAATTCACTCATCTACACAGTTCTCCGGCCAGCTTAC
Organism: Bungarus multicinctus; assembly: GCA_023653725.1. Taxonomy (NCBI): domain Eukaryota; kingdom Metazoa; phylum Chordata; class Lepidosauria; order Squamata; family Elapidae; genus Bungarus; species Bungarus multicinctus. Next base: position 273,714,573 of record CM042834.1, on the reverse strand, counting down.
GCTGCAGCTCCTCTTTTATACTGCATAAATGTTTTCCTCACCCCCCCTTTAGGTCTCTTTCAGCATTTTACCCCTTTGCAAAGCTCACAACACACTCAGACATGCACACACACAAAAACTACCATGGCTGTATCAAAACTCAACCTTAAATGTGCAGCTTGAATGAAAACCGATCTGAATTCTGGAAGAAAAATTTCCCCAAAAGCTGGCAGAGGTTTCTAAAAGGTTTTATAAAACACCATTGTAGAAGGTAGACATACACTATTTTGGAAAGAGCTGGGTTAATCTTCCTACTATTAGATAGATAATTCATTAATTAATTGTTAGTATTTAGTATCAGTTAATTAATTAATTGTTAGTACCGCTTTATAATGCCTTGGTAAGACCACACTTGGGATACTGCATCCAGTTTTGGTCACCACGATATAAAAAAGAAGTTGAGACTCTGGAAAGGGTGCAAAGAAGAGCAACAAAGATGATTAGGAGACTGGAGGCTAAAACATATGAAGAACGATTGCTGGAATTGGGTACGTCTAATTTAATAAAAAAGAAAGACTAAGGGTGACATGATAGCTGTGTTTCATTATCTCAGGGGTTGCCACAAAAGGAGTGTGGGTCAGCCTATTTTCCAAAGTCCCTGAGGGCAGGGCAAGAAACAATGGATGGAAACGAATCAAGGAGAAATCCAACCAAGAACTAAGGAGAAATTTTGTGGCATTTAGAACATTTAATCAATGGAACAATTTGTCTCCAGAAGTTGTGGGTGCTCCAACACTAGAGATTTTCAAGAAGAGATTGGACAATCATTTGTCTGAAATGGTATAGGGTCTCCTGGTTGATCAAGGGGTTGGACTAGAAGACCTCCAAGGTCCCTTCCAAACCTGTTATTATCTTATTATTTTTTATCTGCTTAATCGATCTGTAAATAAGGAGGGATTGGGGAAAGAAAGTGCTTTGTAAAGTTAATCGACCTTTGCAACTGCTCAGAAAAATTAGGGACAACTCTAAATAATTTGCTTTACTCAATGCAAGCTCCTAAATATTTCTCTTTTACCATTCTCAGTTTGGTGTGTGTGTGGGGGGGAATTCACAGGTGTATATGGGGGCCAAGATGTCAGTCTAGGTAGCTCTTTGTGGGTCTGCAGACAATTTGCTTCATTGTTCATTCCTGCATCCCGTGTCCTGCAGACTTTCTCACTGCTGACATATGAGTGGATACTGCAATGCGATGGAAAAATTATCCGTCGGGGGTGCTACTTTTTATGGAAATCAGGTGAGGGGAGAATAGGTATCAAATAATGCATAAAAATGCAAAGAAGAAGAAGAAGAAGAAGAAGAAGAAGAAGAAGAAGAAGAAGAAGAAGAAGAAGAAGAAGAAGAAGAAGAAGAAGAAGAAGAAGAAGAAGAAGAAGAAGAAGAGGACCAAAGAAAAAAAGAAGGGGAGGAAGGAAGGAAGGGGAGGAGGAGAAGAAGGAGAAGAAAGCAGATTTAATGATGTTGATGATGATGATGATGATGATGATGATGATGATGATGATGATAAGTAAAAAATACCAGCAAAAGCCACCCAGAACCTCCTTGAGGTTGAAGGAGGAAAAAAAATCTACAGAAGTCTCATTTATTTATTTATTTGTTTATTGTGGGAGGGGTAGGACGATGGGGGAAAGATAGGATGTGATTTTGGAGGAGAAAAAGGGAGGCAGATTTTGCCGCAGAATTAGCATGTTGGGTTAGAACTAAAGACTTTGGAAGAGGGAGGGCTGGTTGATTGCAAACAGATAAACAGACTGAAAAGATCGGCTTACTTGTTTATGTCAGTGGGGAAAATTCTCTTTTTTCCCCCTCTTGGAGAGGAACAAAAAGAGAGATTTGGTTGCAAGAGTCCTGTGCACCCTTAGAAGTAAATAATTTGAAAAACTTAGGGCTGCTCAATTGCAAACAGACAAACAGACAGAAAAGACTGCCTTACTTGTTTATATTGGTGGGAAGAATTTTATTTTTTTCCCCTTTTAAAGAGCAAAAAAAAAAAGGGAGATTTGGTTGCAAGAGTCTTATGCATGATTAGAAGTAAGCAATTTGAAACACTTAGGGCTGGCCGATTGCAAACAGACAAACAGACAGAAAAGATCGTCTTGCTTATGTTGGTGGAGAAAATTCTCTTTTTTTTCCCCCTTGGAGAGAGGAAACAAATGGGAGATTTGGTTGCAAGAGTCCTATGCATCATCAGAAGTAAATAATCTGAAAAACTTAGGGCTGCTCGATTGCAACAGACAAACAGAAAAGATTGCCTTGCTGTCTTATGTCGGTCGGACATATTCTGTTTTTTCGCACCTTGGGGGGCAGAGAAAAAAAAAAGAGAGATTTGGTTGCAAGAATCCTGTGCATCATTAAAAGTAAATAATTTGGGGGGGAAAAAACAGGGTTGCTTACTTGCAAACAGACAAACAGACAGACAGAAAAGATTGCCTTGCTGTTTTATGTCGGTGGGAAAAATTATGTTTTTTCCCTCCTCGGGGAGAGAAAAAGAGAGAAATTTAGTTACAAGAGTCCCTGTGCATCATTAGAAGTAAATAATTTGAAAGACTTAGGTCTGGTCGATTGCAAACAGACAAACAGACAGAAAAGATCATCTTGCTTATGACAGTGGGGAAAATTCTCTACCCCCCCCCTTCACCCTTGGGGAGCAAAAAAATAAGGGGGTGAGATTTGATTGCAAGAGTCCTATGCATCATTATAAGTAAATAATCTGAAAAACTTAGGGCTGCTCGATTGCAAACAGACAGACAGACAGACAGACAGACAGACAGAAAAGATAGCCTTGCTGTTTTTATGTCAGTTGGGAAAAATTTCTCTCTTTTATTTCCCTCCCTTGGGGAGAGGGGAAAAAAAAGGGAGATTTGGTTGCAAGAGTCCCTGTGGCATCATTAGAAGTAATTATTTTTTAAAAGACTTAGGGCTGGTCGATTGCAAACAGACAAACAGACAAAAACAAACAACAATTGTCTTACTGTTGATGTCAGTGGGAAGGCTTTTGTTCTTAAGGACTTGTTTTTCGGTGTCACGGCACCGTTAAGAATCGGCATTACATTTTTGGGTCTCCCCGAGGCAGCCGTCACTGTCGCTCTGTCTGTTTGTCTGTTTGGGTCTGTTTGTCTGTCTCTTTCCCTTCCCTTCCCAACATCTTCCTCCCAGTTGTGTTAATTTCTTTTTTCCCACCTTCACCTTTGCAACAAGCTCTTCCAGTCCCAATGAATGAGAGGCGGACTCCCTGATTGGTTCTGGCCAAGTAACCAATGAGAGTCCTGGAGTCAGGAGCATTTTCCACCCTCTGTTGCTCAGCGGCCTGATTGGCTGCAGAAGAGCCGGGCTTTGGCTGATTGGTTGGAGCCGATCGGCCTTTTCTCCTGATGACTATTGGTTGCTGAAGATGGTGCTAGGGCTTCTGCAGGACTGAACCGATCAATAGTTCTTGTTTTCCTTCCTTGGGAGATTGATCAGGCAGCCCTGTTTGCAGGGAGCAGTAGTGCTCGGTGGAGACAGGATGGCAACTTCAGGGCTGCAGGCTGAAAGTCTCTCTTTGAGTCAGGAGTAGAAGTTTGCCTCCTCTTGCAACAAAACAAGAGGCATTTTACTCTCCTCCCTTCCACTTGTCTCTTAGCATCGCTGTGCACATCCTTATCAAAGAAAAAAGTCCCTGTGTTATTGCCCTGAAAATTAATATTTCAAAGACGTACATTTCTGCTCATACATTCACCCAGAGCATAGAATAATAGAATTGGAAGGGTCTTCGGAGGCCATCTAGTCCGACTACCTGCACGAGCAGGGCAGTCTATAGCATTGAGCCATGGTGGCGGAGTGGTTAGAGTGCAGTACTGCAGGCTACTTCTGCTGACTGCCGGCTGCCTGCAATTTGGCAGTTCGAATCTCACCAGGCTCAAGGTCGACTCAGCCATCCATCCTTCCGAGGTCGGTAGAATGAGGACCCAGATTGTTGGGGGCAAGAGGCTGACTCGGTAAACAGCTCAGAGAGGGCTGGAAAGCAGTGTGAAGTGGTATATACGTCTGAGTACTATTGCTATTTTAGACAAGTGACTATCCAAAAATAGGCCTACCATTGTCTACCGATGTGTACTAGTTGCAAAATGCATTTTGATGAATTTTTACCTGTGTTTTCCCAAAAATAAGACCCTGTCTTATTTATTTATTTTTGCCACCAAAAAAGGCACTAGGTCTTATTTTGGGGGGATGTCTTCCACTGACTAACCTCACTTGCGCACATCTCCCACCGGCCTCCTTTTCGCTGTTAGAGGCCTTCAGGAACTTCTTCTATGGCCGGCAAGGCTTTCCTGAAGGCCTCTGCAGCTGATAACAGAGCTCTGGATCGATCCGGAGCTTTGTTATCAGATACAGAGGCCTTCAGAAAAGCTTTGCCAACCTTGCTGGCTGCAGAAGAAATAGGCTGGCAAGGCAGGTGTTGGGGAGTGTGAGGCCTGGTTATAATTGTCCAAAGATAAGTAGTAGGGCAGCTCCAAGCTTAATTTTTATCTATGCACTTTGGAGTGGGTGAGATCTTAATTAGGGCTTATTTTTGGGGGGGAAGGGCTTATATTGGGTGCACGTGGAAAAATCAAGCTAGGACTTATTTTCAAAGTAGGTTGTATTTTCGGGGAAGTTAAACAATAGGAGGGCTTTTCAACCTACTTCTCTATAGTCAGTTTGAGGACGAGCTATGTAGTTTGAAAATTATGGAGGGAAATTAGGGCAGATGGTGTGGCAAAGGTGCGAGCCGCCTTTAGGATTTCTGCAGTTAGTTAAACAGCAAAATAACAAAACAACAGAGTTGGAAGAAACTTTGGAAGTCTTCTAGTCCACCCCACTGTTCAAGCAGGAGATCCTCTACCATTCCAGACAAATGGATGTCCAATCTCTTTTTGAAAGCCTCGAAGGATGGGGCACCCTCAATTTCTGAAGGCAAGGCATTCCACAAGTTGATTGTTCTCAGCATTAGTAAATTCCTCCTTCATTCCAGTCTGCTTCTCCCCTTGATTAGTTTCCATGCATTGTTTCTTGTCTTGCCTTCTGGTGCTTTGGAGAATTAGGTGGGGCCTCTCTTCTTTGTGGCAACCCCTCAGATATTGGACGACTGCTATCATGTCATCCCCTAATCCTTCTTTTTATTAAACTAGACATACCCAATTCAAGTTCTTTATAAGTTTTAGCCTCCGGTTCCCTAATCATCTTTGTTTCTCTTTTCTGCTTCATTAATAAAGGTGCTCTTAACTAGAGAAGCTCTTTGCATGAAGAGTTTCTAGGTCCTGGATAGAGTATTTGCCAGTATTTGCAAACCAAGAGAATAATCCTTAAAATAATTCCAAATCAGTCAGAAAAAACAACAACACATCAGGAAGTAGAACACCCCGATTCTAACTCAATGTGAAGTCCTTGGTGCTCTCTGAGCTTGGTTGTTTTCTTGCAGATGTTTCATTAACCCAGCTAGGTGACATCATCTTTGCTGAAAAGGAGTGGGGTTTGCTCTCTTCTACACAATGATGACCGTAGCAGTCACTATGTAGGATTAACACTCAGAACAACAGCAGAGCGCATCCATGAACTAGCAGTTGGAAAACATGAGTTAATTTCACAACACATGGATAGATTTCACCATTCTTTCAACTGGGATAGTGTGAGCATTCTTAGCCAAGCCAAATTTCCCCCCCACCCCCCAAAAAAAATCCTGGAATTCCTGGCAGCCTGGCACTCAGAGAAATCAGCCATCAACAGACACATAGAGATAAACAACATTTGCAGATGAAGGTTCATTCTCCAAGGTTGTGGGTTGTTTTCCAGATGTTTCATTACCAGGCTAGGCAACATCTTCAGCAGAGTTTAGGGCCGGGGTGGTCAAACTCGATTTCATTGAGGGCCACCTTAGGGTTGTGTTTCACCTCAGGGGGCTGGGACTGGTGGTGGCCAGGGGTGAGCGTGGCCAGGGGTGGGCATGGCCAGCCTGGTGTCCCTCATCAAGACTCTGTTTTTGGCTGTGATGGCCTCCTGCAACCCCCTGCCAACAAAAACAGAGCTTTGGGAAGCTGTGTGCAGTTGGCCCAAACTCCATTGTTGGCAGAGGGCTGTAGGAGGCCATCACGGACAAAAATGGAGCCCAGATGGGCTGCTCATGGCCCTCCTGAAATCTGTTTTTGCTGGCAGAGGCACTGCAAGCTGGTTCTTTATTGTTTCCAGGGCGGGCCAAATCTAAGCACCACACAGGCTGTATCTGGCCCCTGGGCCTTGAGTTTGACACCCCTGGCTTAGGGGATGTCAGTGTCCACGTTCTTCTGTTTATAAGAGCTTCAGGTGTGCGTGTGTCAAGTGAGGGCCTTGTAATTGCTCTTGTGATGGATCAGGTGTGAATCCTCAGTGAGAAAATTTGAGGTGGTTTCATGGCCCCGTTGGAGCCTGGGTCTGAGGAGGAGATGGAGTTGGGGCTGACAGAGGGGGATGGTGCAGTCCCTATGGCCCATGAGCAGGGATGGAATTCCACCGGTTTGGCCTGGTTCGAGTGATCTGGTAGCTCCGAGGATCAGCCGGGAGCAAATCAGTTCAGTTTGCTCTGATAATCAGCTGTTGGGTCCACCTGCTTGCCCGGGCTCTAGGTTGTATTTTATATCTTATTTTTCAATCTCAGCTGATTCACTCAGCACAGTGGATTGCCGTGCACCACCTGTTTAACACACAGGAATTGCTGGAGAAGGTCAGTAGCGAATGCTCTGCAACCGAACTGGTTGTTACATTGGTTGAATCACAACCCTGCCCGTGAGGAATGATCTGGTGATGAGGATGAGGCAGTCCCAGGTCCCTTGGGCCTCAGAAGAGTAGTCAGGGAGGAAGAGAGGGTGGAGGCTGACCGAGGAAAGGGGGAGGAGATGGAAAGGGCAGGCAGCAGAGTAGAGGAGTTTGAGATCCTGTGTTGATCCACATTCCATTGGTTGATTGCTCTTACCATTAGGAAATTTCTCCTTTATTCTAGGTTGCTTCTCTCCTTGATTAGTTTCTAACCATGGTTTCTTGTCTTGCCTTTTGATGCTTTGGAAAATAGTTTGACTTCTGATTCCCACAATAACAGGTATTTACAGAGCATAATTGTATGCTTACTCACTAGAATATAAGATCTGCCATAGTCCATAAGGCTTACTCTGGATATGTTGCCTTAACAGCTTTAATGCTGTTCTTTTCTCTACTGACCCCTGGTAAAAATTCCATGTTTGATTCTACCCACCGACACAACATTGTGGGTTAGTTTCCTTATATAAGGATAAGGTAGAGGGCAGGTGAGGACAAGCTTCTGTATTTCTAATGTTCAGGTTGTAGACATCGCTAGTTAACAGAGCCGTAACTGATGCAGTCATATAAAGGGCCACAACAGAGCAATAATTTAAGGGTCTGGAATGAAAATGGCAAATATATCTTACACTATCTGTGTAAATAAATAACCACCTGCGTGCATCTTTTCAGTCATTTACTTCATCTCTGAGAGAGGTAAATTCAAAGCAATGGTATTTTATTTTTTATTTCTGGATCTTTCTGAAATACAGTAATATTTGGTACTCCGCTGCTTTGAAACTCATCACATTGTGGTGTGAAATTTTTGTCCTGTTTGTTTGGCACTCAATGCATTGTGGTGTGAAATTTTTGTCCTGTTTGTTTGGCACTCAATGCATAAGTTAGAACTTTAGAATAGAATAGAGCTGGTAGGGACCCTAGAGGTCTTCTAGTCCACCCCTCTTCTCAAGCAGGAGGCCTTATATCATTCCAGACAAATGGCTCTCCAGTCACTTCTTTAAAAACCTCCAGAGCACCCACAATTTCTGGTGGCAAGCTGTTCCACTGATGAATAGTCCTCACTGTTAGGAACTTTCTCCTTACCGACTTAGATGAGGGAATAGAAGGGGAACAAATCTGCAGATGATACTAAGCTGGCAGGAATAGCTAACCCCCAAGAAGATAGGCTCAAGATCCAGGTGGATCTTGACAGACTAGAACACTGGTCCATATGTAACAAAATGAATTTCAATGTAGAGAAAAGTAAAGTCCTACACTTAGGCAAGAAAAACCAAAAGGCCACATATAGACTGGGTGAAACCAGGCTCAATAGCAGGAACTGTGAGAGGGATCTTGGAGTCTTAGTGGACAACCAGCTAAATAGGAGCTAGTAGTGTGCAGCAGCAGCCAAAAAAGCCAATGCAATCAATCCTAAGTTGTATTAACAGAGGGATATAATCAAGATCAAGGAGGTACTAATACCACTCTATAAAACCTTAGTAAGAACACACCTAGAGTACTGCATCCAGTTTTGGTCACCACATTACAAAAAAGATGTTGAAACTATAGAAAAAGTGCAGAGAAGAGCAACCAGGATGATGAAGGGACTAGAGGCTACAAGATACAATGAATGGTTGCAGGAACTGGGCCTGGCTAGTCTAGGGAAGAGAAGGACCAGGGGAGACAGGATAGCAGTCTTCCAATATTTGAGGGGCTACCACAGAGAGGAGGAAGGGATCAAGCTATTTTCCAAAGCACCTGAAGGCCAGACAAGGAATAATGGATAGAAACTGAACAAGGAGAGATTCAGCCTGGAAATAAGGAGAAACTTTCTGACAGTGAGAACAATCAACCCATGGAACAGCTTTGCCCTCGGAAGTTGTGGGAGCACCATCACTTGAGACTTTCAAGAAGAGAATGGACTGCCATCTGTCAGAAATGGTGTAGGGGTTTGGGAATTACACCGGAAATATGCAGTAAAGAACTGAAATATGTAATTGTAAATGTATTAACAGTGGCTAGAATTGTATTTGCTAAAAATTGGAAAAATGAAAAAATGCCAACGCAGGAGGAAGTTATTAAGAAAATTATGGATTGTGCTGAAATGAGTAAATTGACATTTGAAATTAGAGAACAAGAGGATAAAGAATTTTATAAGATATGGGATTTATTTTATCAATGGTTAGATAAAAACACATGGAAATGAAATACTTTAGAAAAATTTAAAGGTAACAGAATGATATAGAATATATGTATAGAAATTTATAACTATTGGAAGAATGCATAATATAAATTTATAGCAAATACAGAATATCTCATATCAAATGAATAAATAACAGTCAATATAAATCATAAGGATACAAGCGACAAAGTTACTGTCATACAGTCACAAGTGGGAGGGGATGGGTGATAAGGAGTGATGAGAAGGTTAATGGTAATACAGACTTTGTAAATAGTTGGACAGTGTTGAGGGAATTATTTGTTTAGCAGAGTGATGGCGTTCAGGAAAAAACTCACCATTAGGAAATGCCTCTATAGAAACAGATTATTACCTAATATGGGACTTATGGTACAATTGGCTAAACAATAGATGCAAAGGTTAGAAAACGGATGACGAAAGAGGATTAACGTTAGAAAAAAATACAGGTATAAAGCTATAGAGAATGATACATATTGTAAGCAATACTGGTACTAGATTGTACATAATTGCAAATCAAAATATATAGAGTGATAAATGTACAGAGAAGTATGTTATAACCATGGATACAATATTGTATGTTATCAAGGTTTTATTCTTTTTTCTATGGACTATACTGTATGAAAAAGAGAAAAATGGTCATAACTAGGATGTATAACATCATGCACCACAGACTGTCCAGGAGTTGGGGGATGCTTTAGTCCAGGTGTGGGAGGAGATCCCTCAGGAGACCATCCGCCACCTCAATCAGGAGCATGCCCAGGCATTGTAGGGAGGTCATACAGGCACGTGGAGGCTACACACACTACTGAGCCTCATTTTGACTTGTTTTAAGGACAAAGTTGGATCAGCCTGTAGTGTTTTTTTCCACTTTAATTTTGAGTGTAACTCCAAATCCAGACCTCCATGGATTGCTAAATTTGATTTCCATTGATAATTTTTGTGTGATTTTGTTGTCAGCACATTCAACTATGCAATGAACAAAGTATTTAATAAGAATATTTCATTCATTCAGATCTAGGATGTATTATTTTTGTGTTCCCTTTATTTTTTTGAGCAGTATATATCTAAAAAAGGTGCTGATACAACCAGCATATCATTGTTGCAAAATTGAAACTGCAATGTAAAATGAAGACAAATGCACAATTTTTTTTTTTTTTTAAGGAAATGCCTCCATAGTTCTAGACTGGACCTCTCTTTAATGATCTTCTGTGTGTTACACTTGTCCTCCTTTGGAGAATGAACACGCTACCTCCTGGAATATCAACCTAGTCCTGGAACATCTGCAAAAGGTTCATCCACCAGGGGAAATGTGAACTACTCTTTTCAAGGAGCTGCTTGAAATGTCCTCCAAAGTTTCTGAGTAAGTCCTTGCACTGAATAACAGAAAGTTGCAGTGGACTTTAGAGGTCTTCTAGTCCAGTGGTCACCAACAGGTGGTCCATAGACCATTGGTGATCCACAAGAAAATTTTGGTGGTCCGCAGAAAAATTATTTGCATTTTTTATATTGCACTAAATCAGGGCTCCTCAAACTACAGTGATTCTGGGGGCTTCTCGTAGCTCCCATGTTACACTGCTCCTGCGTGAGCTGCATTGGCTTCCGGTGGCCTTCCGGGTGTGATTCAAGGTGTTGATGGACATCTATAAAGCGCTCCATGGCTTGGGACCCAGGTACTTATGGGACTGCCTTCTGCCACCATCGGCCTCCTGTCAGCCTGTGCGCTCTCACAGGGTGGACCTCCTTGGGGTGCCATCAGCTGGACGATGTTGGCTGGTGACTCCGAGGGTACGGGCCTTCTCTGTGGGAGCACCCTCCCTTTGGAATGAATTACCCCCGGAGATGCGAGCTATCCCTGACCTGCAAACCTTCCAGTGTGCACTGAAGACCCATCTCTTTCAACAAGCTGGTCTGGCCTAGTAATATTGGAGGGTTTTAAATTTGTTATTTTGCTTACCCTGTTTTTATTATTGTATTGTTTTAATCTCCAGCCATTGATTTAATCTGTTTTTAAATTTTGTATTTTTGTATTGTTTTAATTCTGGCTGTACACCGCCCTGAGTCCCAGGAATTGGGAGAGGGGGCGGTATATAAATTAAATAAAACCTAAAACCTAAACCTAAACCCTGGGCCGGATACGTGCAATGAATGTTTGTGTTGCTGCAGAGAGTATCCCCTTCAGGGTCTTTTTATGTGGGTGGAGGAGGCCAAATGGGGTCTGCTTCAGCCTCCTGGTGCGGGGCTTTGGGCAAAGGCTGGAGGGAAGGGCTGCTGGTGGTGAAGAGTTGGAGGGCCTTGTTCCAGTGGGACTGCATTGTGGCTAGGAATGGCTGACCATGTCATGCCGCTGGTGGAGACTGACTCTGAGGGAGAGGAGGAACAGCCAACAGGGAGTGAAAGTGTGGCTCCAGAAGTTGTGGAGGAGGCTGGGGAAGGGCAGAGGCCAGCTGGGCAGTCAGAGGAAGAACCAGGTCCATCCTCTCTTCATCCTAGGGCACGCAGGGAGGAATGGATAAGGGAGAGATGTGATCTACTGGGGAGGAGAGGGCCTTGATCCTTTTCATGGGCTGCAGCTGTGACAACTGAATAAGAGTATGGACCTGTGTGTAGGCGAACGCTGGAAACAAAGCATGGAAATATCTCTAGTTGATGATTCCTCTCTGAGTTTGGCATCCTTCCCAGTGTGTGTTATCTGTGGACGTCCTCCAGCCCTTATCTTGCCTGGTTTGTATTGCTTTTTCCCTTCTTCTTGTAACTGTTTGTGTGGGAGTTTTTTTGGCTTCTGTCAAGAATATTTTGAGCTTGGAAGCAAAAGTAAAAGGGCCTTCACCTGTTTTCTGTGACTGGTTTGTTTTGTATCCCACCCTGGGCCATCACAGACCATCTCAGTCTGCTGAGCCTCCAGGTCCCAGGACCTGGCCTTGCACTCCTGCAGGTCTTCCCTCTGCTTGGAAAGTCTATGCTCATAGACATGGCGCAGTTGGGGGTCTTAATTATAGGGATTTTAAGGAGTCTTTTAAATTATTTAAATTCTTGATGAAATTTTTAATGGGGTTAGGGAAAGGGAATTTATTATTCGGGTTAGGGAGGGGGCCCAGACTGGGTTTGGGGGACAACCCGTCTGGGGATAAGGCCAGACTGGGGTATGTCTGCGACCGGGAGGCCTTGGGATCAGGGACGGTCGATCCGAAGATGGGGGCTTCTTCTGGGGAAGGGGATGAAAGGGCTATCCCTACGATCGGTGGGAGAGGCAGGTATGGTGTTGACAGGGGGTCTTATCAAGTTATGGGAGCCCGCCCCCGCTGTTTACAAGCGGTGGTGTGCTCCGGCCCCCAGGTCACGTCTCGCTCCCTGAGTTGTTTGAATGATCGGGCCCCAGGCCTTCGGCTGATGCTTTGCAATGCCAGGTCCGTAGTGAATAAAGCCCTTGTTCACGATCTTGTCACGGAGGGGGGTGCGGACCTGGCTGGCATTACCGAGACCTGGCTGGGACAGGAGGGGGGTGTCCCTCTAGTGGAGATGTGCCCAGCCGGGTTTCGGGTTTTTCATCGGCCGAGGCCCCAGGGGAGGGGTGGGGGGGTTGCGGTAATTATTCGGGAGGATCTGGATCCTAGGGAATCCACTGTTCCTCAGACGACCGGATGTGAGTCCCTGTTTGTTAAGTGTGGTTCCGGGGTTCAGATGGGCCTATTGATCACATACCTGGCTCCCTGCTATGTGACATCGGCCCTGCCTGAGCTCCTCGAGGTCATAGCCGGTCTGGCGGTTGAGACCCCCAGGCTGATGGTCATGGGGGATCTCAACCTGCCTTCGGCCGGTGGGGCCTCGGGGATTGCCCAGGAGTTCTTGGCTTCCATGACAGCCTTGGGCCTGACCCAATTAATTAAGGAGCCCACGCATACTGGGGGTCACATTCTGGATCTGGTTTTTGTCTCTGGACAGTGGCAGGATGATCTGGGTGTTGGGGATGTTTCTGTTGAACCCTTGTCATGGTCAGATCATTCGCTCCTTAGGCTGGACTTCCAGGCCGCTCCTCCCCATCGCAGGGAGGCGGACCAAATACGTTGGTACCGCCCCAGGCGCCTGATGGATCCAGATAGGTTCCTGATGGAGCTTGGGCCATATCCCGACATTCGGACTCACGACTCGGTGGGGGACCTAGTCGCCACCTGGGAAAGGGTGGTGGCTGGGGCCCTGGACCGGGTCGTGCCCTTGCGGCCTCTGACCCGGCGCCGCTCTCGCTCAGCCCCCTGGTTTTCCGGGGAGCTGAGGGAGATGAAGCGCCGGAAAAGACGCCTGGAGAGTATTTGGAGGACTACTCGCTCCGGACCTGACCGAACACTTTTACGGTCTTTTATTAAGACCTATTTAGTGGCGATAAGGGTGGCAAGGCGTTTTTACTTTTCCAACCTTATTGCGTCCGCAGGAAACCGCCCGGCTGCCCTGTTTAGAGTGACCCGCTCCCTCTTAGAAGGGGGAGCGCGGGAGGACCCCTTGCAGGATCAGGCTGAGGATTTTTCAAAGTTCCTGGTGGATAAAATCACTCAGATCCGGGATGGCTTGGACTCCGAATGGGCAGTTCTGGGCGGGGAATCGGGGGCGGAATTTGGAACAGTCATTTGGGACGAGTTTGATCCTGTGACCCCCAAAGACGTGGACAGGTTGCTGCGGGGACTGAATGCGACCACATGTTTATTGGACCCGTGTCCCTCCTGGTTGGTGTTGGCCACCCGGGAGGTGACACGAGGTTGGTTTCAGGGTATTATTAACGCTTCCTTGAGTGAGGGATATCTACCCGCCGCCTTGAAAGAGGCGGTGATGAGACCCCTCCTCAAGAAACCGTCCCTGGACCCAACTTTGTTATCTAATTATCATCCTGTCTCCAACCTTCGTTTTATGGCGAAGGTTGTTGAGAGTGTGGTGGCACAACAGTTTCCCCAGCACCTGGATGAAGCTGTCTATTTGGATCCACGCCAATCGGGCTTCAGGCCTGGGCACAGCACAGAGACGGCGTTGGTCGCATTGGTGGATGATCTCTGGAGGGCCCGTGACAGGGGTTATTCCTCTATCCTGGTCCTCTTAGATCTTTCGGTGGCTTTTGATACTGTCGACCACAGTATCCTATTGCAGCGGCTGGGGGGGTTGGGAGTGGGAGGCACCGTTATGCGGTGGTTCTCCTCCTTCCTCTCTGACCACTCGCAATTTGTGTTGGCAGGGGGGCAGAGATCGGCCCCGAGGCCCCTGGTTTGCGGGGTGCCTCAGAGGTCGGTGCTCTCGCCCCTTCTGTTCAACATATATATGAAGCCGCTAGGTGAGATCATCCGTGGCTTTGGGGTAGAGTTCCATCAGTACGCTGATGATACCCAGCTGTACATCTCTACCCCGGGCCACCCCGATGAAGCCGTCGAAGTGATGACCCAGTGCCTGGAGGCCGTGCGGTGTTGGATGGGGCGGAACAGGCTTCAGCTCAACCCATCTAAGACTGATTGGCTGTGCTTCCCAGCACCCCGGTACAGCCAGCTGGTTCCATCGCTGGCTGTGGGGGGGGAAATTCTTGCCCCCACAGGAGAGGGCCCGCAATCTGGGTGTCCTCCTGGATGTACGGCTGTCACTGGAAGATCATGTGGCAGCCGTCGCCAGGGGGGCTTTTGGACAGGTCCGTAAGATCTACCAGTTGCGGCCCTTTCTGGATCGGGATGCGCTTCGCACAGTCACCTCCGCCCTGGTGACCTCCCGCCTAGACTATGCCAATGCTCTCTACATGGGGCTGCCTTTGAAGAGCATCCGGAGGCTCCAGTTGGTGCAGAATGCAGCTGCGAGGGTGGTAATGGGAGCTCCTAGGGGCTCCCATGTTATGCCACTTCTGCGCGTGCTGCATTGGCTCCCGGTGGCCCTCCGGGTGCGCTTCAAAGTCTTGGTCACTATCTTTAAAGCGCTCCATGGCTCAGGACCGGGTTACTTGCGAGACCGCCTCCTGCCACCATCGGCTTCCCACCGACCGGTACGCTCCCATAGAGTTGGTCTCCTCGGGGTGCCGCCGGCTGGACGGTTGGCGACCCCGAAGGCGCAGGCCTTCTCATTGGGAGCACCCCCTCTCTGGAATGAATTACCCCCGGAGGTAAGGGCCGCCCCTAATCTCATGACCTTCCGTCGGTTACTCAAAACGCACTTATTTCGGCAGGCCGGACTGACCTAGGGGTTTTTTAAATTTTAACCGGGTTTTAATCTCTTTTAATACTTGTTTACATTTTAATTAGAGCCATATTATATTCAGTTTTTTAAATTTTAATATTATTATGTTGTCTTTTGTATTTGTACTTTGTATATGTGTTTTTATTGGCTGTTCACCGCCCCGAGTCCCTTCAGGGAGAGGGGGGCGGTATATAAATCGAATAAATAAATAAAATAAATAAATAAATAGTCCTCAGTGAGGTGCTTCTGCTGAAATCCAATTTGAACTGAGCCAGCTGTTTTGCCAACTCTTTCTCGTGGGGGCTGCTCTAACAGCTGCTTCCTGTGGGGACCCTAAGAAGACAGGGTGGGTAGGGGAGGACTGGGAGGGGAAGGGAGAATACGGGCTGGAGAGGTGCCCTTTGACATGAGTGACATTGAGTTGGCCACACCCACCCGATCACATGATTACCTAGCCAAGCCCACCTAGCCGATCATTAGGCAGATCATATTGGTGGTCCATGGGATTTAAAATTATAAATTTAATGGTCCCTGAGGTCTGAAAGTCTGGTGACCCTTGTTCTAGTCTGACCCCATGCCCAAGCAGGAGCTTCTATACCATCTCAGACAAACAGCTGTCCAATCTCTTCTTTAAAAACTCCAGTATTGGAGCACCCACAATTTCTGGAGTCCAGCCATTCCACGGATTAATTGTTCCCACTGTCAGGAAGTTTCTCCTTAGCTCTAAGTTGCTTCTCTCTTTGATTACTTTCCATCCATCGCTTCTTGTTCTGCCTTCAGGGGCTTTGAAGAAACTGATGCATTGGAGAATACATGGCATTTCCCACCCTCCCACCCCCTCATTTTTCTAGGGCAAGATTTAAACGGAAATGGTTGTCTGTTTTTAATGAGTTGGTGAATATTGTTCCTTGGCTCAGTATCTCCAAAAAGACAACGGTCATTTCCTATTCCACTTCCTGAGAAAGCCATACAACATTCATGCAACTGTCACAAAGATTCATGCATACTCATTTCCGTTCTACAAAGCTTTGTAGTCATAAAATATTCATATGTATCAACAGATGTGGAGGCTTAGAACGATTGCCCTAATGATAGTTCTGACACCAAAAAGTGAGGAATTGGAAAAAGGAAGTTCGAAAGTCCAGCTTTCTCATAACAGGTGGAGAGCACAATGCTCACGTTTTAAAATTTATCTATTTGGACAACTTCCATGTGTTGAGGACACAGAACCAGCGGTGGGCTGCTGCGATTCGCACCGGTTCTGGGGGACTGGTACTTAACATTAGGCGCAGTTCAGTGAACCGGCAAATCCCACCACTGGCTGGCCCCACTCCTGTCTGTTTTTTTGGCCTATTTTCAGGCCATTTTGGGGGAGTTTTCGGCTGTTTTGGGGGCCAAAAACAGCCTGAATAAAAACCTGGAAATGGCCTGAAAATGGCTCAAAAATAGCCTGGATTTGGGCTTCAGGCCATTTTGGGGGCATTTTCAGGCCATTTTCAGGCTGTTTTGGGGGACAAAAATAGCCTGAAATTTTCCCCAAAATGGCCTGAAAATGGTGCAAAAACAACCTGAAAACAGCCCAGAAAAGCCCCTCAAAATGGCTTGAAAACAACCCCAAAACAGGTTGAAAAACAGGCTGAAATCTTACCTCTTCCTTTGAGGTGAGTGGCCAGGAGGTGGGGCTGGGTGTGATGAGTGAGAATAACAGGGTTGAAAGGGACCTTGGAGATCTTCTTGGAAGACTGCTATCATGTCTGCCCTGATCCTTCTCTTCACTAGACTAGGCATGTCCAGTTACTGCAACCGTTCTTCATATGTTTCAGCCTCCAGTTCCCTAATCATCCTGGTTGTGCTTCTCTGCACTCTTTCTGGAGTCTCAACATCTTTTTTACAGTGTGGTGACCAAAACGAAATGCAGTATTCTATGTGTGGTCGTACTAAGGCTTTATAGTGTGATATTAATACCTCACTTGATCTTGATTGAATCCCTCTGTTAATGCAATTTAGGATTGCATTAGCTTTTTTGGCTCCTGCCGCACACTGTTGCCTCATTATAGTCATAGACCAAGGACACCGCATCCCTATAAGGTCATACAAGGGTGTTAAAACCTAGTTTTGCCAATTCTAGAATTTTGCCTTTGTAGAAGGTCATGAAAAGGATGCGGTGGCTCGGTGTCTAAGACACTGTACTTGTCGATTGAAAGGTCAGCAGCTGGAGGTTCGAATCCCTAGCACCGCATAACAGAGTGAGCCCCCGTTCCTTGTCCCAGCAGCTTCTGCCAACCTAGCAGTTCGAAAGCATGTAAAAATGCAAGTAGAAAAATAGGCACCAATTTGGTGGGAAGGTAACAGCATTCCGTGCTCCTTCGGCATTTAGTCATGCCAGCCACAAGACGATGGAGACATCTTTGGCTTTGAAATGGGGATGACTAGCATATATGTGCAAGGAGAACCTTTACCTTTACCTTGATAAGACTACTGATTGATGGATGAATAATAATTCTGGAGAAATTATGTGGATGTGCTCAAGCGCTTTCCCCTGCTGAACAAGTCTCTGTTGTGTCCCGAAAATCCCTTTCTTGGACCTCAGCTCCATATTTTATTTAGGTGTGAATGTTTCTTCTCAAAATCTGTAGAATCTTGAATAATCTCTTATTCGCAATTATTAGGAAATAATGTGTGTGTGTGTGTGAGAGAGAGAGAGAGAGAGGGAGAGAGAGAGAGAGGAGAGAAAGAGAAAGACAGAGAGAGAGAGAAAGACAGACAGAGAGAGAGAGAGGGAGGGAGGGAGGGAGGAGAGAGAGAGAGAGAGAGAAATATCTCTTTCACAATATTTACCTTGATATTTGATGCCTGAACTGTTGGAGTGACTTTTAAGAACTATGAATGAATGAATGAATGAATGAAAGAAAGAAAGAAAGAAAGAAAGAAAGAAAGAAAGAAAGAAAGAAAGAAAGAAAGAAAGAAAGAAAGAAAGAAAGAAAGAAAGAAAGAAAGAATTGGTCAATCAGTCAATGAATCAATCAAACAAATAAACAACATTCCATTCAAGAATCTACCAACACAGACAAACAAGCTAACAATAAACAACAGTCCAATCAAGGAACCATCATCCACTCCCACCAACATTGACAGGGCAAGCAACAAGTATATAAAATGAGAGTAATGCCCCACTCCTTTCTAGCACTGATGACTTTATCTAGTTGGGTCATGAAATGTCTACAAGAAAATAGCCAAGCTCAGAGAGCACCAAGCACTTTAGTCATCCACTTCCTCCTCCTCCTCCTCCTCCTCCTCCTCCTCCTCCTCCTCCTCCTCCTCCTCCTCCTCCTCCTCCTCCTCTTCTACAACTTGTAGATTGATTATGTTACCTAGTTGGCTAATGAAACATCTGCAAGAAACTAACCAAGTTCAGAAGGCACCAAGGACCTCACAATTTCAACCTTGACCGATAAATAATCTCTTCTATCAATACTACACTTCTGTTTCGATGCCTTGGTGGAAACCCAGAACATAATTCTAACCTTGGGTAGACTTACAAGACTTACAATGATGATTGGGGTCACTTGTGATCTTAAAGAGTGAGACGAAACAATGACCACCCTCTGCTAAACGCCAGTGTCTCCGAGAATCTTCGCTCCTTTCGTTCATGTCACATTTTCAATAATATCCGAAGAAAGATAGGGTGTAAAGGTTTCCCTGATTAGGTATGGATCTGGCTTAAAAGACAATTAATTTTGGACTTTGAACAGACATGCTCCAAATTAATTGGATGGAAATGGATGCGTTTTGAAATGGAAATAGGAGGGCAGAGAGAGGGCCCCCTGGGGCAAACTCCCCTTGGGTTAAATCTATTAGTCAAGATTGTGCAAAAGAAAGAAAAAAGTCTTCCTAGCATTGCAAACCAAAGAGACTCTTTAAATAACCAGGTAGACAGGAACTGAATTGGCAGGAAGATGGACACACCATTACAAAGATGGGGAAGTGGAGTACCAGGAATTACGGTGGATTTCTCAGGAGTTACTGACGCAATTAACCAAAGTTGGCAAGAATATCTAGACAACAGACTAGATACTTTTGTGAAGATTTTCCATGTCAGCAGAGGCTGAGCAACTGACTGATGGCTGTAGTCCCATCAGATCTGAAGTTCAGATTTGCAGAGTGATGGGCTTTGAGAAAGCTGCATTTCTTGGGCGATATGCTTCTTTGTTCCTTCTCGTTGCATTTTTCTTCCTCTTAATCTACTTTCGAGATAAAGATGGTGGAAGTTATCTTAAGGTCACACTGGCTGGAGAATTCTGGGAATTGAAGTCCACAAGTCTTAAAGTTGCCAAGTTTGGAGACCTCTGCACTAACTAATTGTACTCACTTTCAGGAAATTTCTCTTTAGTTCTAGATTGGTTCTCTCTTTGATTAGTATCCATCCTTTGCTTCATCTCCTGCCTTCAGGTGTTTGGAAAATAGGTTGACCCCTTTCTTCCTTGTGGCAGCCTCTCAAATATTAAAAGACTACTGTCATAGCACTCTTAGTCCTTCTTCTCATTAAATAGACATAGCCAATTCCTGCAACCATTCTTCGTATGTTTTGGCCTTCAGTCCCCTAATCATCTTCAATCAGAATAGAACTGGAAGGGACCTTGGAGGTCTCCTAGTCCAGTGGTCACCAACCAATGGGTCGGAGACCACTGGTGGTCCGTGAGAAAATTTTGGTGGTTCACAGAGAAAGGGCCTTGGTGGTGCAGGCTATTAATCATCTAGCACTTAGTGCAAGCTGCCTGCAATTAGTGCAGGCTCAAATCCTACCAGGCTCAAGGTTGACTCAGCCTTCCATCCTCTCGGGGTAGGTAAATTGAGGACCCAAGATTGTTGGGGGCAATAAGCTGACTTTGTAAAAAATGCCGCTTGGGGGGGCCAAAAGCCCTAGTAATAAGCAGGCATATACAATGGAATGAAGGCTATTGCCGAGCACTTAGCATGGTGCTCCATAGACTGTAAGCTGCCCTGAGTCTCCGGAGAAGGGCGGCATATAAATGTAAATTTAAAAAAAAAATGTCACCCCCAAAGCAATTCATCCAGGCTGCGCGGGAACACAAGGCTGCCTCACCCAAATGGCCCATGGGAACACAAGGCTTGTGTCGCTTGCATTGCGAACAACACAAGGTAATGAGGGGAGGGGAAAAAGGCCGAAGGGGGAACTTGTCCCACTCACCTCACGTCCCTGGCCTGGCCACCAGACTGCTTCTTTCTGCATCTTTATGCTTCTCCTTTTGGCTGCACGCAAGGAAAGCAGCAACAGTTTTTCTTTCTCTCCCGCAGACTCCCGCAGAAATGAATCTTTGGGACCCTGCAAGGCCTCCTGCTCCAAGAGGTTGTGCTGGCACAACAAGTCTCCCAAAGACTCATTTCTGGTGGAGCTTGGGGGAGAGAAAGAAAGACTTCTGCTGCTTCTGCTGCTTTCCTTGCATGAAGCCAAAAGTCTCTCCCTCCCCACCCCGCAGAATGGAGCTGGAGATATTATCCTGCAATCCCAAATAAAGAATGATCGATTGGTAGGAAAATGTGGTGGGGGATTTTCCTGCAGATATTTTTGGGATTTCCCAGGGTTTCTGGTCCATGGGATTTAAAATTATGAGTTTGGTGGTCCCTGAGGTCCAAAGGTTTGGTGACCCCTGGTCTAGTCCAACCCTCTGCTCAAGCAGGACACCCTATACCATTTCAGACAAGTGATTGTCCAGGTTCTTAAAAACTTCCAGTGTTGTAGCACCCACAACTTCTGGAGGTAAGCTGTTCCACTGGTTAATTGTCCTCACTGTTAGGAAATTTCTCCTTAATTCCAGGTTTCTTCTCTCCTAATTTCCACCTATTGTTTCTTGTCCTGCCTTCTGGTTCTTTAGAAAATAGATCGACATGTTTAGAAACTGATCAACAATAAAACGGTTTAAGGTATAAATGTCAGAAAAAAATGGTGCACCAGAGTTATTAATGGTTGAGTCGTCCCATAATAGTGAGACCTCTCATAAATGGTCAGCTCAAATTTACATCTTTGCAACATGAACCAAATACGTTTTAATGCAGGGAAATAAACCCTGAATTATGGCTAGAAAAAGAGCTGAGATTCCACCAAGATATTAAAGGAGCAAGATTGTAACTTTCTAATTGTGCCCTTAATGGATTTTGAAATAAATCACAAATTCCAAGAAACAATAGAGGTCAAAAGAAAGGCTGAGTTGTATAATTGAAAATGGGGAAAATTAAATCTACTATCTGATATTTTATATATATTAAAAAATCTAGCAATCTGAGCATCCCATAAAACTTTCACAGTATCTTATATATCTTTTTAAAAACACCTTTCAGATATAATGATCTAACCCTAACTCGATCATTTCATTATTCCCATAATGAAGGTTATGATTACCATTTAACAGATAACAGATAATCAGAGTTAGAAGGGACCTTGTAGGTCATCTAGTCCAACCCCCCGCCCAAGCGGGAGACCCTACACTATTTCTGATTGTTATTTTTCTTATTGCTGCTGTATTCTTCCCCTTCTCCATCTTTCTTCCTCTTCTGCTCCTTCTCCCTCTTCCTTCTCCTCCTTCCATCCTTCTCCTCACATCTTTCTGCTTCTCTCTCTCTCTTCTTTTTCTTTCTTCTCTTTATCCTTCTCCTCTCCTCTTTTCTTTTCCCTCCTCTTCTTCTCTTTCCTTCTCTCACCCTCCCTCCCCTCTTCTTTCTTTCTTTCTTTCTTTCTTTCTTTCTTTCTTTCTTTCTTTCTTTCTTTCTTTCTTTCTTTCTTTCTTTCTTTCTTTCTTTCTTTCTTCCTTCCTTCCTTCCTTCCTTCCTTCCTTCCTTCCTTCCTTTCTCCTCTTTCTCCTCTTCTTCTCCTTTTCATCTCCCTCCTCTCCTCCTCCTTTTGTCTTCTCTTTCTTGTTCCTTCTTCTCTTCCTCCTTCTCCTTTTCCCCTTCCTTCCTTCCTCCCTCCCTCCCTCCCTTCCTTCCTTCCTTCCTTCCTCTTCTTTCCTCTTCCTCCTCCCCCTCCTCCTCCCTCTTCTCCTTAATCCTTTTCCCTCCCTCTCCTTGATCCTCACACCTTTCCCCTCCTCCCCTTCCTCTTCCTCCTCATTTTTCCCCCTTTCCCTCATCTCCTTCTTCTTCCTTGAGTTGTCCAAAACTATCAGCCAGGGGAGGAAATATATACATATTGTTTAAAAATTAAAAATAAAATGCCCAGCATATCTGCTAAAGAATAATTTAAGCCAATTGTGGAGAAAACCAATAATCTGGCATCCAGTCAACTGACTTTTGGCCAAGAAGGTTGCAATTTAGTACTAGCACCAGAACTTGGCTGTTGGCCTGAGAACAATGTCATAATCTAATAGTCACTTATACTAACAATAAACTCTGGTTCTCTTTTCATTTTGGAAGCAAGATGGAGCCACCTAGAAACAAAACCATGGCCTCATTAAACCAGGATCCTAGAATCTCAGAACTGGAAAGGATTTTCAGGCCATGGACTCCAAGCCCTGATCGGAGCAGGACTTCAAAAGTATTTGCAACAAATGGGACCTATTTAGTAAACAGCAAGTCCTCCCCTATTTCTAGTCAATTGTCTAAGTATTTTGAAATAAATATACACATTGTGTATCAATGTCAAAGTGTGAAATTAGACATTGTATAGGATGCACGGAAAATACAAAAATTCTAAAAATGGGGCATGAAAAGATGAAAGTGTAATATTTCAAAATTTTCCTAGGCTTTCTATTCAATGCCATAAGGATAAAATATTCCTCTAAAATGCAATTCTAGCCTTCCATGTTGCGACAAGTAGGTCAAAAAAGATCTTTTACTCTGGCTATTTTCAGTAAGAAAGTTCTATATCTTATTTTACATTTCTTCTTTCATTTTCAAATACGTCTTTTCAACAAACAGCTAAAGTGAACCCAAGCACTAACCCTAACCATAAAGTTAACCCTTAATCTAGTCCAAAAACTACATTAAACCTAGCTCTAGCCCTAACCCTAGTCCTGACCCCCCAATTTAGCCTTAGTTATAGCCCCAACCTCTAGCACTGACCATAAACGTAACCCTAACCTTTTGCTGGCTGAGGAATTCTGGTAACTGAAGTCCATAAGTCTTAAAGTTGCTGTCATGCCCATAGTGGAGAGTGACTCTGAGTCAGAGGAGGAACAGCCAACAGGGAGTGGAAGTGTGGCTCTGGAGGTTGTGGAGGAGGCTGGGGAAGGAAGAGGCCAGCTGGGCAGTCAGAGGAGGACCCAGGCCCATCCCCTCTCCATCCTAGGGCACGCAGGGAGGAGAGACAAAGGGAGAGACATGGTCTACTCGGGAGGAGAGGGCCTTGATCCTCTTCATGGGCTGCAGCTATGACAACTGGATAAGAGGCCGGACATGCGTACCGGCGAATGCTGGAAACAAAGCATGGAAATATCTCTAGTTTATGGTTCCTCTCTGAGTTTGGCGTCCTTCCCAGTGTGTGTTCTGTTATTGGTGGATGTCCTCCAGGTTTGTGTTTTTTTTAATCTTTATAATTTAAACGGCATTTCCTCCTTCTTGTAACTGCTTGTGTGGGAGTTTTTTGGTCTCCAGTCAAGGATATTTGGAACTTGGAAGCAAAGTGAAGGAATAAAAGGGGATTCACCTGTTTTTTTGTGACTGTGTTTATTTTGTATCTTACCCTGCATCATCACAATTGCCTAAGGTTGGAGACCCCTGCTCTAGAAGATCAAAATTGGTAATTCTGCTAGTAGGGTGGAGATTGAGCAGACAGAGATTACTGAAGTAAGCAAGAAAATAAACGCTAAGCAAAGGATGTCGTGAATAAATGTCAGCAAGGGGGTTGGACTAGAAGACCTCCATGGTCCCTTCGAACTGTTATTCTGATGACACTGAAAAAAGGAGACTTGTAACTAGCCCTTGTAATTCCACCAAGTGCAATGGCTATGCTCAACAGTCATGTGATCACAATCTGGCACTTTGGGGAAAGGCTCACAATTATGACATTGCGGAATCCCATGGTCACATGATCGTTGTTGGTGTTACCTGTCACAAAGATATAAAGATTGAACATTGGTCATCTTATATAATTAGGAGAGCAGAAAAAACAATTACTAACAACTTGCCTTCCATTAAGGACCTGTATAATACTGCACGAGTCAAAAAGAGGGCTGTGAAAATATCTACAGACCCCTCACATCCCAGACATAAACTGTTTCAACTTCTTCCCTCAAAACGATGCTATACAGCACTGCACACCAGAACAACTAGACACAAGCACAGTTTTTCCCCAAAGCCATCACTTTGCTAAACAAATAATTCCCTCCACACTGTCAAACTATTTACAAAGTCTGCACTACTATTACTATTAATCTTCTCATCACTCCTTATCACCCACCCCTCCGACTTGTGACTGTAGGACTGCAACTTTGTCGTTTATATCCTTATGATTTATATGGACTGTTTCCTAGTAGGATTTGATTGCTTATTGTATCCTATTACTATTATTAAGTGTTGTACCTGATGATTCCTGATTCTTGAAGAATGTATCTTTTCTTTTATGTACACTGAAAGCATTTTCACTAAGACAAATTCCTTGTTATGTCCAATCACACTTGGCCAATAAAGAATTCTATTCTATTCTGTTCTGTTCTATTCTGTTCTTAATTCTATTCTATTCTATTCCAATCCATTATTCTATTCTATTCTATTTTTATAATAGTTAAAAGCAACCTGGAACTAAGTAGAAACTTCCTGACAATGAGGACAGTTAACCAGTGGAACAGCTGGCCATCAGAAGTTGTGGGTGCTCCATCACTGGAAGTTTTCAAGAAGAGACTGGACAGCCACTTGTGTGGAATAGTATAGGGTTTCCTGCTTGAGCATGGGGTTGGACTAGAAAACCTCCAGAGTCCCTTCCAACTCTGTTATTCTGTTATTCAGTCATATTATGATGCATAATTTCCTCCCTTCATCCTGTGTGTGGGCAACTTATCTTCTAAGATGTATATAATACCTTTGTTTTCTTTTTTCTTTTACTCTTTCATCAACATTTGTTTCGCTTAGCTTTTTTTCTTTTGCTGAGTTGCCCAAATGTTTTCCTGTTCTAATTTCCACAATAAATCCCCTTATCGGTATCTTCTTCTCTGCCAGATCAATTACTCTCATTATTCTCCATATCCTGCTTCCTTTAATCTGGTCTAGTGGTCCTTTTCAGCAAAGCAGTGTTGTTTTTTTCAAAAGCTTCCGCTTTGTTCCATCACAAAGTAGCCAGCAGATGCACAGTTGGGGAGGAAAGGAAGTGCGTTACACTTTGCGTGGTGCAATAGGATTTGCAAAACCTCCTAACCGTTAAAGCAAATTGGTGGTAGATAAGAGTCAGTGGAATTCAAGGTGGGTTGGATTTAGATATCTCGTGGGGTTGAAAGGACTCAAAACTGATGATGATGTATTTGACCCTTCCCTCAGACTCAGTCTGGACATCTCCTACATTGTTAGCTGGCTGGCTGGATAGCTAGAGATATAGATGATAGATAGAATAGAATAGAAGTCAACTCATAAAACATTCCTATGCCTGTTTTCAAGTTGCCATAAACAAGGGAATGGGATCTGAAGGAGCAGTACGGCAGTTTAAAACCAGAAGTACATTCCACCCTTATCTTACAAAGATTGTAGCTAGGCTACCAGCTCTTCTGCCAATGAAATTCTTTAATTGGAGAATGTGATTGATGACACCCAGCCAGTGAACGTGCTTCATTAGAGAATCTGATTTATGATACACCAAGGGGGAATGGGGAAACAGTGTCACAGGTGACTGTAAATTGCCTATGCCAGAGTTGGCTTCATTTAGGTTAATGCCAACATGTTGCTCCTAATAGATCTTTTGAATTTTTTGAAGCTTGTCTCAAGGCTCATGATTTAATTAGGGCAATTGCCAGAACCCTGACTATAGAATGAGCTGGAAGGGACCTTGGAGGTCTTCTAGTCCAGCCTTCCTGCTCAAGCAGGAGAACCTATGAGTAGAAAGTATGCTTTTTCTGTGGCAGCCCCTGCCCTATGGAACATGCTTCCACTAAAATTTGGTAGGTCCTACCCTCTTAACCTTCTGAAAAGCACCGTAGACCTGGTTTTTCCCCCAAGCACTGGGACAAGAGAGATAACTGCACGTTGGAAGTTTGACTTGGCAGCCATGTTTTTATTTCTAATGTTTATGGTTTTAAAAAATTTAATGTGGTTTTTATTCTGTTTTAATTCTTGATTGGGAGATACTCAGATCTTGGTATAAAATGGGGAGGAATATATGAATGTTTTAAATAAATAAAATACAACTTGCAGATAGAGATGATAGATGGCAGATAGGGCGGCTTATGGATGCTAAGAATAGATGTATAGATAGTCATGATAGATAGATAGCCTGGTGGGGATTCGAGATAATTGCAGGCAGCTTGCAGTGCTGGATATTAACAGCCTGCATAGATAGATAGATAGATAGATAGATAGATAGATGCAGAGTGACACATGCACACACATACACAGGTGATGGATGAATGGATGGATAGAGATATAATAGATAGATAGATAGATAGATAGATAGATAGATAGATAGATAGATAGATAGATGTAGAGTGACACACACACACACATACAGAGAGAGATGATGGCTGGATAGAGATATATTAGATAGGAAGGTAGGTAGGTAGGTAGGTAGATAGATAGATAGATAGATAGATAGATAGATAGATAGATAGATAGATAGATAGATAGATAGATAGATAGACAGACAGAGACAGACAGACAGATAGATGTAGAGTGAGACACACACACAGGTGATTGATGAATGGATGGATAGAGATAGATAGATAGATAGATAGATAGATAGATAGATAGATAGATAGATAGATAGATAGATAGATAGATGATAGTTTGATATATATAGGTAGATGATGAGTCAGAAAGAGAGAGATGATAGGGAGATATAATAGGACAGATGACAGATAGACAGACAGACAGAGTCAAGCACTGAAAATCAGGAGTCCATGGAGTTCAAAGGTTTATTGTATGTTAACACTCTCTACAACAGGGGTGTCAAACTCAAGGCCCATGGGCCAGATCCGGCCTGCAGGGTGTTAGATCTGGCCCATGGGGCTTTCCTAGAAACAGCAAAGGACCAGCCCACAGTGCCTCTGCCCATGAAAGTGGAGCTTGGGAGGGCTGCACACAGCCATTCTAGGCTCCATTTTCAGCCGTGACGGCCTCCTGCAGCCCTCTGCAGTGAAAACAGAGCTCCGTTTTTGCTGGCAGAGCACTGCAGGAGGCTGTTGTGGCTGAAAATGGAGCCCGGGAAGCCTGTTTTTGCTGGCAGGATGCTTGGGTACACCACAGGCACCCCCGACATGAGTGGCATCATGCTGGCCATGCCCACCCCTAGCCATGCCACACCCCCAGCCCCCCAAAGTCAGACACCACCCTGATGCGGCCTCCAATGAAATCAAGTTTGACATCCCTGCTCTACAAGAATCAGAACTAGATCCTAACAGTCAACGCGAATTGGTGGTAGATACAAGTCAATGGAATTCAAGGTGGGCTTAGACTTAGATTTCTTGTGTGGAAGTGAAGACACTCAAGACTGATGATATACTTGACCCCTCCCTCCCTCAGGCTCAGCTTGATCATCTCCTGCACTACTTCCACCACCACCTCAATATTTAGAAAAGAACACGTCTCTCCAGACTAGTTAGAGATGGAACAAGAATAATTTGGTTCCACTGAAGACTGATCATGGCTCAAAACAGAGTCAACGAAACAAAAGCTTAAATATCTCACTGAAGAACAGCAATCTCTAACTGATTTCATTGATCAAGAATCTTAAATAGAATATCCAAGTTCAAACATGAAATACTTTTCAAACATGCTTTTTTGGAGCTGTTAAAAGAAGGGCTTAGTTCTTCCATCTTTTGTGGATTTTTCTCTTTTCATTTGGAGTGAAATTAATGAGATCAGAACTTAATTGCCAGCTGGTTAATTATGTGATGTAAATTACTTCAAAAGCAATCTTCCTCTCTCCTTACCTTTTGAAACCTCTCTTAGCAATACTAAGTTTCCTTTCCTTTCCTTTCCTTTCCTTTCCTTTCCTTTCCTTTCCTTTCCTTTCCTTTCCTTTCCTTTCCTTTCCTTTCCTTTCCTTTCCTTTCCTTTCCTTTCCTCACATCCTGGACATAAACTTGTTTCAACTCCTACCCTCAAAACAACACTATAGAGCATTGCACACCAGAACAACTAGACACAAGGACAGTTTTTTCCCCGAACACCATCACTCTGCTAAACAAATAATTCTCTCAACCTTGTCCAACTATTTACAAAGTCTGCACTACTATTTCTATTAATCTTTTCATTATTCCTTATCATTTTAGGAAGTTAGCACCCACCCCTCTCTTAGAAAATTGAAATATCCTGGGAAATATTAAAAAGGCAGAATATTTCCCCTAAAAAGAATAAAGTAGAAACTCAGAGAGGCAGAAAATTAGCCCCTCCACCTTTGTTAATGGGTGGGCCATTAAGGACTGGGCCAGAATAATTTACATAACAATGATCTCCAGGTAAAGGTATAGCAATTGCCCAGGAGCCCTTTCAGTGTATCATCATCCAGCAAGGCTCAACCAAGTCTTGAACTCAGGAAAGCCTACAAAGTTAGCTAAGACCCACGCCTCTTGGAGTCTGACAGCCTATGGGATACATTTCTTGCACAGGAACAGGAAACACTAAAGTAGGGCCCAACAAAGAGTATATAAGGGTCTCTCAGCATCTTGGCCGGCCCTTCTTTCTCTTTTCCTTCACTTTGGAACATGTGATCATCCTTCTTTGGAGCTTCAAATCATGTGGTCCTGCTGTCCACCATTAAAACCATCTTTCCAAATAGCCTCCATGTTTCCAGTGCCTTTTCCCCCACTTGGAACTGAACCCAGAAGGATATTCTTTCCAACAATTTGCACTGTATGACTGTAACTTTGTCGCTTGCATCCTTATGATTTATATTGATTGTTTCCTAGTATGATTTGATTGCTTATTGTACCCTGTAACTATCATTAAATGTACCTTCTGATTCTTGAGTCCTGACGAATCTTTTCTTTTATGTACACTGAGAGCATTTGCACCAAGACAAATTCCTTGTGTGTTCAATCACACTTGGCCAATAAAAGAATTCTATTCTATTCTGTTCTGTTCTGTTCTGTCCTGTTCTTTCCTCTACCCTCCCCTCCGTCCCTCCTTCCATCCCTCCACCCCTTCCTCTGTCCCTCTTCCCCTCCTTCCTTCCAAAGAAACAAGGAAGAAAGAAAGGAAGAAAGAAATAAAGGAAAGGAAGGAGGGATAAGGCAGGCAGGAAAAAAGAGAAATGAAGGATGGATTTGATTTTGGAAATGAAGAAGTAATGATCAAACATTAAGAAAGAATTTTCAAAAACATTATTCAGCCTGTAGAAAGAGGGAGAAAAAGAATTCAAAACAATCCAACTTAATTTTGTTAGGTATAAGATGGAGCAGAGAAATATTCAAACACACTTTTAAAATTCTGTTGCTCTACCCTTAAAACCACAAAGAGCATTCCTAGAGGTGCTGGTTCACATGTTTATTGACTTGGCCTACCTCAAAGGGCTGGCTGTGATTGTGCTTTTCCTGCCAGACAACCTAAATGATTGGCAATCAGAATTGAGGGATCCCCAGTGGAAAGAAGCACTTGGATAGCAACTAGGACAAGGAAGGACATGAAAATGTCTCAGCAATTCCTTTCTGACTGCCTTATTTTCTAAAGTTATTGCCTTTTCTTGGACCTGAATTTGTGGAATGCATCCAAAGGATTCAACCCTTGCCAAAATCACAGGTGTGTATGCACTATTGAGTCATCCCACGCTCAAAAGATTTGCTCCAATTAATTCTGGTCAGAAGGGGTCTAGGACAATTCAGATCACAGATTACAGATTAGCAGGAGTTGGAAGGGACCTTGTAGGTCATCTAGTCCAGGAGTCGCCAACCTTTTGGACCTTGGGGACCACCAAACTCATAATTTTAAATCCCACAGACCAAAGATCCTGGGAAAATCCCCAAAAAAAGTCTGCAGGAAAATTCCCCACCCCGTTTTCCTACCGATCGATCATTCTTTATTTGGATTGCAGGATACCATTTCCAGCTCCGTTCTTGGGGGGGAGAGAGAGAGAGGGAGAGGGAGAGGGAGAGAGAGACTTTTGGCTTCATGCAAGGAAAGCAGCAGAAGCAGCACAAGTCTTTCTTTCTCTCCCCAAACTCTGCCAGAGATGAGTCTTTGTGAAACTTGTCGCACTGGTACAGCCTTTTGGGACAGGATGCCTTGCAGGGTCCCAAAGACTCATTTCTGGTGGAGTTTGAAGAGAGAGAGAAAGACCTTTGTTGCTTTCCTTGCATGCGGCCAAAAGCAGAAGAAGAAAGAAGTGGAAAGAAGCAGCCCGGTGGCCAGGCCAGGCGCGTTGGGCGAGTGGGGTAAGTTCCACCCTTCCCCTCACTACCTTGTGTTGTTTGCAATGCAAGTGACACAAGCCTTGTGTTCTCATGGGCCATGTGGGTGGCACAGCCTTGTGTTCCCACGCAGCCTGAATTAATTGCTTTGGTGGGGGATATTTCTCTGAGGACCACCAAAGTTTTCTTGCAGACCATCGGTGGTCCCTGGCCCATCAGTTGTTGACCACTGAATTCTAGTCCAACCCCCCCCCCCCACCTAAGCAGGAGACCCTGCACCATTTCTGACAAAATGGTGTAGGGGCAAAACTCACCATGGCCAACTTGCATTTGGGACAATCCATCACAGGGCAAGAGTTATACTACTATCGAAGAAATGGTGGAATAGAATCATTAAAGGAAGGATTCTTCAGAATGAAAAAGGTCTTCTCACGACACAAGTCTAAGATTGAAAACCAGGCTTGTCAGATGCTCCATCTTTTTTATCCTGCTCTATGGAGTGGAGAGTTGGTCCCCGACAGAAAGCCACTTGAAGAGACTAGAAGCATTTGAAATGTGGGTTTACTGGTGGCTGTTATGTACAGGTTGGATTGACAAAATCAGAAACGAGGTGGTGATAAGCCGCCTGGGAAAGCCAAGGGAAATCATCAAAACCATAACATATTTTGGACATGGGATGCAACATCTGGAAAAATATGGCATCCTTCACTTAATCTTCCAGGGAAAGATTGAAGACAAATGAAGGTCCAGGCAGAAGAACAACATCATGGCTTCAAAATCTAAGGGACTGGTTTGGACAAAACTCAGCAGCACTTTTTCATGTGGCTGTTGATAAAAATAGGATTGCCAACATCAGGAGAAGGAGGAGGAAGAGGAGGAAGAGGAGGAGGAGGAGGAGGAGGAGGAGGAAGAGGAGGAGGAGGAAGAGGAGAGAAGGAGGCCAAAGGAGGGGCAAAATGAAATGTGAATACCAAAAACTAACATAATGCTTTAATCATTTAAAATAATTAAATAGAATTCTTGAATTGTCCTGCAGAAAATTGTCTCTTCCAGGCCAGAAGAAGCCAGCAGTAGACAAAACCTAGGAGGAAAGATGGCATGGAGAAGTCAGGCAATGTTTCTCCTAGCTGGGTACCAAAAACAATCTCTAAGCAAACCACATGGTGTGTTCAGATAATGCCACAGCCCATGAAATGTGCACAGTGTTGTTGATTGTCTATGGAGCTTCTCAATCAATCCAGGTCAAGGTTTTCCCAAAGGTGCTTTTTTCAAAAGACAGCTGGACGTTGTTTTACCTTGAAGTCATCTCGCTTCTCATCCAAGAAGCTTCTTTAGTTCTGACTCAAGAAGTTCAGTTTTGACTGTGTTGATGATTGTGGTAGGGCTTCTGCTCCCTCTGCTGGCTGGAAATTCTTGCTTGGACTCTCTTTCCCACATGGCATCTCTTCTTTGGAATCATCTCATGGGAATTCTAACCTGTGAAGAAGTGATTTTTCTGAGAAGACGTGTGAAGAGAAGAAACCTATGCTGAGAAGACGTGTGCTGAGAAGAAACCCAGTCTTTGCTCTGAATTTGTTCATTATTGTGGACATCTGGTTGAAAACTTATTTGGCGTTCTGGAGTTGGTTACTGTTGTTTCCCATCCTCCCAGCCTGAGTTAAAACAAAACATTAGAGATGGAAGTTATTTCCTAGGTCAGAATAACAGAGTTGGAAGGGACCTTGGAGGTCTTCTAGTCCAACCCCCTGCTCAAGCTGGAGACCCCATGCCATTTCAAATGGCTGTTGTGTCTCTTCTTAAAAACCTCCAGTGTTGGAGCACCCACAACTTCTGGAGGCAAGTCGTTCCACTGGTTAATCGTTCTCCATGTCAGGAAATTTCTTCTTAATTCTAGATTGCTTCTCTCCTTGATTAGTTTCCATCCATTGCTTCTTGTCCTGCCTTCAGGTCCTTTGGAGAATAGATTAAATCATCTTCATCTTTGTAAGAGCCCCTCAAATATTGGAAGATTGCTATCATGTCCCCTCTAGTCCTTCTTCTCTCTAAACTAGACATATTCAATTTCTGCAACCGTTCTTCATATGTTTTAGCCTCTAGTCCCCTAATCAGCTTTGTTGCTGTTTTCTTTCCAGACTCTCAACATCTTTTTATATATATTGGAGATCATAACTAGATGCAATATTCCTGGTGTGGTCTTATCAATGCATTATAAAATGATACTAACAGTTCACACATCCTTATTGACGGAAGAAAGGTTTTCTATTATTTGATATTTTCTGAATTGACAACCTCGTCCTCCTGTCTTTTCCATCTCCTTCTCCTCTTCCTCCTTCCCCATTCCTTTCCCTTCCCCTCCCCCCTTCTCCTCCTGTCTTCTAATACTTGACAAACTACTACAGAGTAGCCATTTGTCTGGAATGGTATAAGGCAGTGGTGGCTAACCTTTTCGGGCTCCTGTGCCAAAAATTGTGCATGTGCTTGCATGCTTGCACAAGTGTGCCAGCACCCAGAAGGCAATGCGTGCCCTCCCATGCCACCTACGCATGAGTGGGCAACCCCCATCCACCCATCCCCACCTCCCCCTTACCTGCACTGCATCTCACAGCTGAAGCTTGAGGAAGGCTTCTGCAGGCCGAAAACTAGGCCCGTTTCATCACTTCATCACTTCCGGTATTTTCAGAAAAGCAGGAAGTCATGAAACGGGATTAGTTTTCGGCCTGCTGAAGCCTGCAGAAGCCTTTCTCAAGCCTTTGGGAGGCTGAAAAAGGCCTCAAACCAGCCGAAAATCAGCTGTGAGGCATGCACATGCACAGTGAGGTAAGTTTGCCTGCAGCTCGCGTGCCGGCACAAATGGCTCTGCATGCCACCTGTGGCATGCATGCCATAGGTTCGCCATCAGGGGTGGGATTCAAATTTTTTAACAATCGGTTCTGTGTGCATGGCTAAGTTGGTGGGAGTGGCTTGGTGGTCATGTTATTGGCTGGGCGTGGCCAATTCAATATCATTCACATCGTGGCCAACATCAATATCATTCACCTGGCCTCATGACTGGGGATGCTGCAACAGTTGTAAGTGTGAAAAATGGTCATAAGTTACTTTTTTCAGTGCCATTGTAACTTTAAATGGTCACTCCACAGAAGCAAAGTACCAGCAAAGGAGGGAAAAAAAACTCCAGAGAAGTTCCTGAGACAGGAAGTCTAGTCTTGTCAAGAATGTAATAAGGGTTAATGGAGAGGCAGTTTCTGTAAGCAACCCCAGAATGTTTCCTTCCTGCCTTCCTTACAGGATTAGGCCAGGAATTTCTTCTAACAACCGGTTCTCCCAACTGCTTAAAATGTTAACAAGCGGTTCTAGCGAATAGGTGCGAACTGGTAGAATCCCACCCTTGGTGTAAGGTCTCCTGGTCAAGCAGGGGGTTGTACTAGAAAACCTCCTTTCCAAGTCTGTTATTCTATCTACTTCATCTCAGATGGAATTTGGTGGCAACTCTATAGCTGTTCCTATTCATTTTCTCCTCCTTTGTTTGCTGAGTAGCCTACCATCTCTTCCCCTCCAAGAGCCTCTGTTTATCTGGATTGTCCACTTGATTATTCCTTACTACTTTGCTAATAGCTAACCAGATTTCCATTGCAAGGTAGCAGAGTATATAATAACCTGCAATTATTGCCCGTTTAGTCTCTCCCTTGTGTCTTTTTATTCCCCCATGCACCCGATCTCAATGTTGCTTTTTTGCTGATTTTACTACATCATTAATTACCATTGAGAAAAAAATGCTGCAGTGAGAAGTAAGGGGCGAGATGCCGCCATCTCACAGAGCTGGCCGGTGGTAAAATGCACACACCGTCTGTCCTCCAGCTGTAGGGATATCTGCAATTGGTGGGATCTGATTCAGAATAATGGAATAATGGAGTTGGAAGGGACCTTGGAGATCAATCAAAATAGAGCTGGAAAGGGACAATGGAGGTCTTCTAGTCCAGCCCACTGCTCAGGCAGGAGTATACCTGTATATCCTATACCGTTTCAGACAAGTGATGGAGCACCCACAACTTCTGGTGGCAAGCTGTTCCATTGATTAATTGTCCTTACTGCTAGGAAGTTTCTCCTTATTTCCAGGTTGAATCTCTCCTTGATTGGGTTCCATCCATTGTTCCTTGTCTGGCCTTGGTTGCCTTGGAAAACAGGTTGACCCAGAGCTTCTGAAGGAAACCTGTTCCAGAAAATACGACTTCAGCAACAGAGTGGTCAATGTTTGGAATCCTCTACCTGACTCTGTGGTTTCTTCCCCAAACCCCAAAAACTTTAACCTTAGACTGTCTACTATTGACCTCACCCCCTTCCTAAGAGGCCTGTAGGGAGCGTGCATAAGCTCACCAATCGTGCCTACCGTCCCTGTCCTATTGTTTCTTTTATTTTTCTTATAAGTATCTATCTCATGTATTCAAAACTATATTTATTCTTATACCTGTATCTTATAAGCAATTGATAAATCAAATAAATACTAAATGGTTAATTGCCCTCAGTGTTAAGAAGTTTCTCTTTAAGTCTAACTCCCTCCTCAGGCAGCAAACCCTATTCCAATCCAGATAAATGGTTGTCCAATCTCTTCTTAAAAGCTTCCAGTGTTGGAGCATTCACAACTTCTGGAGGCAAGTCGTTCCATCGATTAACTGTTCTAACTATCAGGAAACTTCTCCTTAGTTTTAGGTTGCCTCATATTAAAAATAATTTATTTTTTCTGAATAGGGAAAGATCTACAATCTACAACACACTGATATCCAGGGATGGAAGTTAGGGCACATACCAGAAAGCCCTTTGCAGGTAAAGGATCCCAACACCCAAAATGTACTTGAACTATGTGGACAATAAAAGCCACAACAATTATAGCCAATAAAGAAGAATATATGTAGTTTAGGATTGAACTGTGGGGGTGCCTCTGGAGTTTGGTTGCTTTCTTGCAGATATTTCATGACCACATGAGATAACATCACCAGTGGTGGAAAGAAGTTGGTTTGTAGGAGGAAAGAGGAGGAGGAGCATGGAAGGAAAGGGATGGGGATGAGGAAGGAGAAGGAGTGGGAGAGAGAAAAGGAGAGGGAAAGGGAGAGGGAGAAGGAAAGCAAGAGGGAAAGGGAGAAGGGGAAGGAGAAGGAGGAGAAGGACAGGGAGAAGGAGAGAATGAGGGAGAGGGAGAAGGAGAAGGAGACAAAGAAGAAAAAGGAGAAGGGGAAGGGGAAGGAGAAAGAGAGGGTGAGGAAGAAAGAGAAGAAGGAGAGGGAGAGAGTGAGGGAGAGGGAGAAAGAGATGGAGATGGAGAAGAAGAAGGGGAAGGAGAAGAAGGAGGAGAGGGAGAGAGGGAGGGAGAGGGAGAAAGAGATGGAGAAGAAGGAGAAGGAGAAGGAGAAGTAGGAGAGGAAGAGAGAAAAGAAGAGGGAGAAGAAGAAAGAGAAGGAGATGGAGAAGAAGGGAAAGGAGAAGGATAGGAGGAAGGGGAGGAAAAAAAGTAGCTTTGTAGAATAAAAATACATTCATAAAATATTTGTAAAAAACTCGCTCAATGCTCTGA
This sequence comes from Bungarus multicinctus, assembly GCA_023653725.1. Lineage (NCBI taxonomy): Eukaryota > Metazoa > Chordata > Lepidosauria > Squamata > Elapidae > Bungarus > Bungarus multicinctus. The sequence goes on along the minus strand of CM042834.1, from coordinate 273,678,305 downwards.
CATATTATTAAACCTAGCCATATAAGCCATCTATTGTTCCATCTCCTCAGTTTTAGTACAATATGTTATTTCAATGCAATGATATTTATATAGTGCGCTTAGAGTCTTAATATTCTATTATGTAGACGTCTTCAAGCATTAAAAGCGAAAAGGGAGGGGAAGAGAAGGGGATATTCTATCAATATTAATTACCGTTATGAATGTTAATGTTCCAAGCATTCTAATTCTTTGACTTCTCTTTGAAATTAAACAGAATGAATATATAATCAAAAGAAAACACGAAGGAAGAATGTACATCAAAGTATTTGTTTTACAACGATCGTTCCAGGCTTAAGGTAAATGATTTGTTATTTAAAAAAAGAAAGTCTCCATGGTGTTGTTGAATATTGAATAATTTCCATCATGTTGGTCCATGGTGTAAATGGCCTGTTTAAGTTTGATGCGCTCTTATTTATGGAAATACAGGTTTAAAAAAAAACAACTGATGGGATTCACAATGTCCATTGTTTTACTAAATAGTTTTCAAAGATAATAACTAGGTGAGCGAAGTTTCTGCCATGCAAAATTCTAACTGGTTAGCATGATTGATAATTCTGGGCTATAGAGGTGTCCCATTGGAGAATATGAATTACGATGCACCCAGGGGGTGGAGGGAAAACCAGGTCAAGAGTGACAATGAATGATGTGTCTCAGAGTTGGCTGCACCCAGGCAATGCCGGACATGTTAACTCCCAATAAATCCTTTTGAAGTTTTGGAAGTTTGGCTCGAGACTCAGGATTTAATTGGAGTAACTGCTGGAATCCTGACAAACGGATTAACAGAGTTGGAAGGGACCTTGTAGGTCATCTAGTCCAGCGGTCGCCAAACAGTGGGCCATGAGAAAATTTTGGTGGGCCACAGAGAAATCTCACCCCCAGAGCAAACCCGCCCCCAAAGCAATTAATCCAGGCTGTGCAGAAACACAAGGCTGTGCCGCCCACATGGTCCATGGGAACCTTCCCTGCCCACTAACTCCTTACCTTGCAAACTTGCCTGCTAAATTTCTATTTTTCCTTTTCCCAACCAACATCTGTTCTGCTGTGCCAGGAGATTTAAATTAGCTAGGAAGCAGAAAATGGTTGGCTTTCTTGCTTTCTAGCTAGTCTTTAGATCTTCGACTCTGCTTTTAAGTACAGCAGAACCTCCCTTAGGACTGAAGGTTTGTTTGCAAGCAAATTCAGTGCAGACTCACGGCAAGAAAATTTGAGAGACTGAGCTAGCTGATGGCAGATAGATAGATCACTGAATGATTCTGTGAGCAACTCAATCTGCCTGCCTTGCCTGATTTTGGCTAAAAGTTGCTCTTTTTTATGAAAAATTCAATATTTACATACATGGTGTGTTGTGAGTTAATTTTGTGAGTTTGTTTGCTAGCAAATTTTATGAGTTTGCTTGCAAGCAAATTTTATGTGACAGACTGAACTAGCCAATGGCAGATAGATAGATCTCTGAATGAATCTGTGATTCTGTGAGCAACTCAATCTGCCTGCCTGCTTTGCCTGATTTTGGGTAAAAGTTGCTCTCTTTTTGATAAAAAATTCAATATTTATATAAATATTAATTATATTTACATACAAGCCAGGCCCAGCCAGTCACATGACCACCAAGCCAAACCCACAAATTAGACCACACCAACAGAACCAGGTAGTGATCCCTAGGATCTAAAATTATGAGTTTGGTGGTCCCTGAGGTCCAAAAGGTTGGTGACCCCTGATCTAGTCCAACCTCCCCAACCATTTTGATAGAAATGGTTGATTTTCTTCATTAAAAAAAAAAAATCTTAAAAACCTTTTCATTCTGTACCCCAATCGTTTTTTCACATCCTACCCACCCCAAAAGACTTGCATATTCCATCACAATATGCCTGTCGGTGCTTCTATCGCAACTGTGATCAAAAGACGGTGTGATATATGGAAATATTTGCTCTGCACAAATTCATTTGTTCTCGAAAGGGGCCCTTAACCTAAATGGCGTATTTCCTCTAATGTTCTCTCTCTAATAAATGGTTCAGGGAGAACATAAGAGCCAAACGATGTGGCAGGAAATGCAGCATAATTTCTCTTTAACGTGTAGGAATTTTGAATGCAAGCAAACGTGTGCCAAATTTTTATGGCTTCTAAATTTGAATAATTGTATTTCTCTGCTGTGCATCTGGGAAGATAATAACATCACAAAAACAATTTAATTATATATACATACATACATACAAATATACAGATATGTAATGTATCAATATCTATATATCTATAATTGTATATCTATATTTATATCTATATTTATCTATCTCTATCATCTGGCTGTCCCTGTATATCTATTTCTATCTATTTTATCCATCCATCCATCCATCCATCCATCCATCCATCCATCCATCCATCCATCCATCCATCTATCTATCTATCTATCTATCTATCTATCTATCTATCATCTACCATCTATCTATCTCTATCTATCAATCATCTATACTACCTACCTACCTACCTACCTATCTTCTCTGTCCGTCCATCCATCCATCCATCCATCCATCCATCCATCCATCCATCCATCCATCCATGCTATTGCTAAATATTACAATAAGCAGAAAATGCATGTTGCGTTATTATCATCTCATCTTTCATCTCCCTGGCTAACAAATAAGAGAGCTAAAATTGAGGGTCTTATGATCCATCTAAGGAAATTTGAGCACACATTTTACCTCGTTCCTTTCTCTTTTTGCATGGGAGCAAATGTCAAGGGCAAATTTATAGGAGGGTTTTATCGGGGCGGCATAATTTCCCCATAATAACGAAGGTGACCATCATATTGTTCTCCTCAACAAATTATGCTCGCCTAATGTGCGATGGGAAATGAGCTTCTGATGTGAGAGAGCCTTCTCTTTGCAAGTCACAAAAAGGAAATTTGAGGCTATGCGTTATGAAAATATATTCTTCTCCTTCTCCTTCTCCTTCTCCATCTCCTTCACCTTTTCCATCTTCATCTCCTTTGCATTCTGCTTTTAAAAAGCTACAACACTTTTAGAGAAATTACACTCTGATGAAGCTATGTCTGATAGTCCAGTATCATCAGCCTACCTCTACCTCAATGCCAGCAACTGTGAGAAGGATCTTGGAGCCCAGGTGGACAACCATTTAAATTTGAACCAACTCTGTCAAGTACCTTGGAGTACTCATCTCTCATGATCTAAGTGCTAGAGCCCACTGTAACTACATAGCCCAAAAGGCGTTAAGAGTTTATGTGACAGACTGAGTGACAGACAGACACACTACCTAATCCTATGTAGCTTTTTCTCTGGTAATATTACACTAATAACTAGAGCATACAAAACATTTGCTAGACCAATACTCGAATACAGCTCATCAGTCTGGAACCCACAATACATATCTGATATTAACACAGTTGAGAAAGTCCAGAAATATTTCACAAGAAGAGTTCTCCACTCCTCTATTCGTTGCAGAATACCTTATGCCACCAGACTCGAAATTCTAGACCTAGAAAACCTAGAACTACGCCGCCTTCGGTCCGATGTAAGTATAGTATATAAAATCATACATTGCAATGTCCTACCTGTCAATGAATACTTCAGCTTCAACCATAACAATACAAGAGCAAAAAATAGATACAAATTGAAGGTTAATCACACCAAACTTGATTGCAGGAAATACGACTTCAGCAACAGAGTGGTCAATGTCTGGAATACTCTACCTGACTGTGGTTTCTTCCCCAAACCCCAAAAACTTTAACCTTAGACTGTCTACTATTGACCTCACCCCTTTCCTAAGAGGTCTGTAGGGGGTGTGCATAAACCATCCTTGTCCTATTGTTTCTTTCATATTTTATTTTTCTTATATGTATCCATGTATTCATAACTATGTTTTTACTTATACCTATTATCTTGTAAGCAATTGACAAACTGTGTGCGGCAGCTGCCCAAAAAGCCAATGCAGTCCTAGGCTGCATTAACAGAGAGATAGAATCAAGAGCATGTGAAGTGTTAGTAGTACCACTTTATAAAGCATTAGTAAGACCACATTTAGAATACAGAATCCAGTTTTGGCCACCAGAATATATATATAAAAAGATGTTGAGACTCTGGAAAGAGTGCAGAGAAGAGCAAGAAAGATAGTTAGAGGACTGGAGGCTAAAACATACAAAGAAGAGTTGCTACAATTGGGTATGGCTAGTCTACAGTAGACAAAAGAAAGACTAGGAGTGACATGAGAGTATTATTTCAGTATTTCAGGGGCTGCCACAAAGAAGAGGAGTTCAACCTATTTTCCAAAGCACCAGAAGGCAAGACAAGAAACAATGGATGGAAACAAATCAAGGGGAGAAGCCAGTGGTGGGATTCAAATTTTTTTACTACCGGTTCTGTGGGCGTGGCTTATTTGATGGATGTGGCTTGGTGATCATGTGACTGTGTGGGTGTGGCTTGGTGGTCATGTGAGTGGGTGGGCGTGGCTTGGTCGTGTGACTGGGTGGGTATGCTTGGTGGTCATGTGACTGGGTGGGCGTGGCCAACTCAATGTCGCTCACATCAAGGGGTACCTCACCTGGCCCCTCCCCTCCCAGCCATTCCTTGTCACACCCAGCCTCAATTTATCTATAGTTCTATAAAAATGTTGTTCATCTTTTTTGACTTTATTATCTGCATACTATAGATGTACATTCGTGGACCACTGAAAGGAGGAAATGGCTGACATACTTTACCCAAGAGTCTGATCAGCAACAGGCTTTTAAGGGGCTGCCACAAAGAAAGGGGGACAATGTATTTTCCAAAGAAGAAACCTAAAACTAAGGAGAAACTTCCTGATAGTGAGAACAATTAACCAGTGTAACTGAATGTCTCCAGATGTTCTGGGTGCTCAATCACTGGAAGTTTTTAAGAAAAGACTGGACAGCCATTTCTCTGAAAGGGAATAGGGTTCACCCCAAGGTCCCTTCTAAGTGTTATTCTGACACCTTTCTCAGGATCTCTACTCTGAGTTTGGCAATCTCAGTTTTCTTGCCTGAGCTGGGGGTTTGACTAGAAGACCTCCAAAGTCCCTTTCAATTCTTGTTAAACACATGTGTATTTTATGCTCTGGACTATTGCCATTGAATGCATGTAAACCCTGAAAAATATGTGGTAGCCCTGGGCAAAAGAAAGGCAGAAAAATCACTCTAGGTGTAGGGACAGTGTCAAATATTAACACATGATAGATAATGGAACAATTAAAAATAATAGCACTTTCTCCCTTCCTATTTTTTTCTTTCTTTCTTTCTTTCTTTATTTCTTCTTCTTTTTTCTCTTTCTTTCTTTTCTTTCTTTCTTTCTTTTTTTTTCTGTTCTTTCTTTCTGTCTGTCTGTCCTGTCTGTCTGTCTGTTGTCTTTTTTCTTTCTTTCTTTCTTCTTTCTTTCTTTATTTCTTTATTTCTTGCTTTATTCATTTCTGTCCTGTCGTCTGTCTGTCTGTCTGTCTGTATGTTGTCTTTCTTTCTTCTTCTTCTTCTTTATTTCTTTTCTTCTTTTTCTTTCTTCTTCTTTCTCTCTCTCTATCTCTCTCCATCTCATCTACTCCTCTCTCTTCTTCACACACACACACAAACAGTCACTTTTGTAGTTAAACTACATGCTTGAAGCAAAATCTTAAATGTTCCAAGACTGGAGTGGATTCTCCCACCCCCTCTGTCAGCCCACACTCCTTCTCACTCCAGGCACTTTAACTCATGAGGGGAAAGCAATACTTGCAGCATCCACGGGGAATCCTTGGAGAAGTTTTTAAAGGACCTGCTTCAAAATGCATTTCTTTTACATTGCAAAAGTGCTCCAAGGCTCGATTCGCACCCAGCCCCTCTATCAGGCCGCACTCCCTCTCATTCCAGGCACTTTAACTCACACGGGGAAAGTGTCCATGCCTTTCTTCCTCCCCCCCTCCCGGGAGAAAGAGGACGTGGGGAATGGAAAGCTAGGAGAGTGATCGGGGCAAGTGAGCAACCGGGTGATCGGTGATTGGGGGCATGGCCAGCTAGGGGTCACCACCAGTTTGGTGACCCATGCCAAATAACTGCTACCGGTTCCCCCGAATAGGTGTAAACTGGTTGAATACCACCTCTGGGAGAAGCAACCTGGAACTAAGGAGAAGCTCCCTTACAGGAAAAACAATTTACCAGTGGAACAGCTTGCCACCAGAAGTTGTGGGTGTTCCATCACTGGAGGCTTTCAAAATTGAAATGGGACAACCATTTGTCTGAAATGGTATAGGGTCTCCTGCTTAAGCAGGAGGTTGGACTACAAGACCTCCAAGATCCCTTCCAGTTCTATTCTGAATGACTTTTTTTTTTTTTAAAGTAAAAATGTTTTTAGAGAATTGCACTCTGGTGAAGTTATCTCTGATAGTCCAGGGCCTTTAGAAAACATTTCAGCCTATCTCCTTCCAGCAGCATCTATATTACAGAACAGCGTGCAAGTTTCTATGTAATTGAACCACGGTGGCACAGTGGTTAGAGTGCAGTACTGCAGCTACTTCTGCTGACTGCCAGCTGCCTGCAATTTGGCAGTTCGAATCTCACCAGGCTCAAGGTTGACTCAGCCTTCCGTCCTTCTGAGGTGGGTAAAATGAGGGTCCAGATTGTTTGGGGGCAATATGCTAACTACTCTTAAACTGCCTCCGTGCTTTGGCACCATAAATTTATGACTGTTAATGTTACTATTTGAAACAACACCATCTGATGCAGGATACCAGAGGAGTAGACTAGAACTAGACGGATGCTTTTTTATATTGACATGTAGAAACCCCAACCACTCTCTGGAAAGTGAATATAAATAGCATTTTGGTAATTGTTCGCTCTAGTGAGCCAGGGGGTGGGGATTCTGACCAGTTGGCCATCCTTATTCGATAGAACCGGTTTTAAATCATTCTAAGCAGTTTGGGAGAACCGGTGGTTAGAAGAAATTATGCCGCCGTAATCTTGTAAGGATAGCTAGTGAAGATAAACTCTGGGCGTTGAGTACAGAAACACTGGCATCTACGTACCCTATTACATTCTTGGATAGGACTAGGACGTCATGTCTCAGGAACTTCGATGCGAGTTTTCCGTCACTTTGCTGGTAACTTTGTGTGGAGTGACCATTCAAAGTTATAATGTGTCAGGCTACAGAACCTTTTCCCATTCAATCAATAAGAATGAACTTCTGAGAACCAAAAGTATCAAAAGGAATCCTTTATTGAGATGAAACAATTCATGCAGGAGTTCAAAGCAGACATCATGAGGTCACTCAGGAAGTTAAGTGATAGATAAGGGAGTTTCGAACCCCTCCTCTTA
>CM042834.1:273652822-273670953 GCA_023653725.1 Bungarus multicinctus | reverse complement strand
TTCTTCCTTCCTTCCGGGTGGTCCTTCCTTCTTCCGTCCCTTCCCTTTCCACCTTCTCTCCTCCCTTTCTTTCCTTCCCTTCCATTTTTGCTTCATTCATTTCCCCTTCCTCTTCTCCTTCCCTTCTTACTTTCCCTTATATTTTGCCTTCCCTCCTTGCTTCTTTCATTTCCACCTTCCCTCCCTTCCTTCCCTTCTCTTCCCTCCTTGTTTCCTTTATTTCTACCTTCCCTCCCCTTCTCTTCTCCCCTCCCCTTCCCTTCCCTCCTTGCTTCCTTCATTTCCATCTCTCCTTACCTCCCTTTCCTTTCCTTTCCTTTCCTTTCCTTTCCTTTCCTTTCCTTTCCTTTCCTTTCCTTTCCTTTCCTTTCCTTTCCTTTCCCTCCCCTCCTTACTTCCTTCATTTCCACCTTTTCTCTCCTTCCCCATACTTTTCCCCTCCCCTCCCCTTCTCCTTTTCCCTTCCCTTTTTCCCTTCCTTTCCTCTCCTTCCCTGTTTAATTAATTTCTATCCTTCCCCCACCTTTCCTCTTTAGCTGTTTTTGCTAGTAAATTCAAAGAGAATCCATGCTGTCCCACCTCTGCATTGCTGTGGGATGAGAATCAAAGAGAGAGATGGGTTTGGACACATAGAGACCAAAGTGTTTGGTACATGGGATACTCCATTATACAGACAATTGATTTCAATCATAGCTAAATTAATATAATTAACTGTATTGTATTCAATTAACAAACATGTGTTTTTAAAGCTTGAAGGAATAGTCTGTCATTCGGTGGTCGAGAGGTGAAGTGTGGTTTCTGATATGTGCATACACAGATACACACATAAACAAAACACACTCAAGTATATATACACACAAAGACATACGCATATACATATAAGTTCATAAACAAGCATGTCACCTACACTCATTGAGGTGGATACATCTCTAGATTTCCTTTATTGGAAAATGTGAATAAGTCAAGGAAGCAAGGAATTCTTGTTGATATTTACAATACCTTCTAAATATTCTTCCGTTGGAGAAGAGATTCATCTGAAATTCAGGGTTGTTTTCCTTTTAAATAGAAATGATAGTTCCCATCTGTCAGAATAAGCATTACTCCAAAGCACCTGTACAAGCTAAACTGCTATAAAAATATAATGACATAATGAACCTTCATTCAATCATTCCTTCTCTCCTTCCTTCCTTCCCTCCTTCCCTCCCTCCCTTTCTTTTATCCTCTCTCTCTTTCTCCCATCCTTTGTTCTCCCTCTTTCTCCTTCCTTCTCCCTCTTTCCCCCTGCTTTCTGCCTTTCCTCCCTCCCTTCTCCCTTTTTTCCCTCCCTCCCTCCCTTCTCTCTCCCTCTTTTCCCTCCCTCCCTCCTCTCCTTTTTTATCCTCCCTCACTTCCTTTGTTCTCTGTTTCTCCTTCCTTCCTTCCTTCCTTCCTTCCTTCCTTCCTTCCTTCCTTCCTTCCTTCCTTCCTTCCTTCCTTCCTTCCTTCCTTCCTTCATCTGCATGTAGTTCTATATGAAAGGAATAAGTTCACCCTTAAACATGTTATCTTTCCTTTCGACTGGACTAAAACTTCCAGTCTGGAAAACACTTCTTAAAGACCTCCAGTGATGGAGGAACCATAACTTCTGGAGGCAAATTGTTCCATTGATTAATTGTTCTCACCGACAGGAAATTCCTTCTTAGTTCTAGATTGGCTCTCTCGTGGCTTAGTTTCTCTTACATTCTTGTCTTGCCTCCAGGTGCTTTGTAGAATAGGTTGACCCCCTCTTCTTTGTGGCAGCCCAAAGCAATTTTGCATATCTAACCTATTCTCCAGAACACTGGAAGGCAGGACAAGAAGCAATGGATGGAAACTAACCAAAGAGAGAAGCAACCTGAACTAAGGAGAAAGTTCCTAATGGTGAGAACAAACACCCAGTGGAACAGATTCCCTCCAGTCGTGGTAGGTGCTCCATGACTGGAGATTTCTTAAGACGAGATAAGAATGGATAACCATTTATCTGAAATGGTATAGGCTCTCCTACCCCGAGCAAGGGGATGGACTTCCAAGTCATATAACCTGTTGGACATCAATACTTGCTAAATCTTTAACTGACCGGGCAAAGCTTGTCAGGTGAACACAACTTGCTTTCCTCCTTCCTGTCCCCTTCCAGAAAGGTGATAGAAGAAAGGGAAATACTAATACTAATACTACTACTACTACTACTACTACTACTAATAATAATAATAATAATGATGTGTTTCCCAGAAAATACAACCTAACCCAAAAGTAAGCCCTAGCTTGATTTTACACATGTGCTTAATATAAGCCTTACCCCCAAAATAAGCCCCAATTAAGACCCGCCCAGGCTCCATGCTAGGAGGGGGATGAGGGTGGTGGAGCTGCCCTATTTACTAGGCCTTACACACTCCGACACCTGCCTTGCCTTGCTGGCCTACTTCTCCTGCGGCCACTTGCTGCTGCTTGAATTGATCCAGAGCTCTGTTATCAGTTGCAAAGGCCTTTCCTGAAGAGCCTCTGATGGAAAAAAGAAGGCAGGGGGTAACACAAACATCAATAGGGTCCTCATATACATATACACCCACACACAAACCGATAGATAGATAGATAGATAGATAGATAGATAGATAGATAGATAGATAGATAGATAGATAGATAGATAGACAGACAGACAGACAGACAGAAAGAAAGAAAGAAAGAAAGAAAGAAAGAAAGAAAGAAAGAAAGAAAGAAAGAAAGAAAGAAAGAAAGAAAGAAAGAAAGAAGAAAGAAAGCTGGTAGATAGATAGATAGACAGAACAAAAGAAAGAAGAGACAGAAAGAAAGAAAGAAGAAAGAAAGAAAAAGAAGAAGAAAGAAGAAAGCTGATAGTAGATAATTAATAGAACGAAAGAAACAAGAAAGAACAGAAAAGACAAAGAAAAGAAAGAAAAAAAAGAAAGAACAGACAGAATAGCTGATAGAATAGATAATATAGATAATAGATATAAGAAAAAAGAAAGAAAGAAAGAAAGAAGAAAGAAAGAACGAAAGAAGAAGAAAGAGAAAGAAGAAAGAAAGAAAGAAAGAAAGAAAGAAAGAAAGAAAGAAAAGAAAGAAAGAAAGATCGGGTCTTATTTTCAGGGAAGCACAGTAACCCAAAGCAGAATGCCTGTCAGAGTTTTCCAAAAACACATTTCTGACTATCTGATTTGCAGCAGAGGCCAGGGAGGGGAGTTGTGTTTGTTGTGTCTGGGCACTGATAAATGTGTGGCACTGGAGAACATTGGAAGGAGTGGCGATGCCACTCTCCAGGTGAGGTGGGCCATTGGTAAGGGAATATTTTTTTTTTTATTTTAAAAAAGAGTGCCAACTTTTATTGTCAAGCCCGGCTGTCACGTTGTGAAACCACAGCCATTTGTAAGAAATATGTGACATTCTAATAGGGAGTAATTTACCCAAGGATGTGTTTGTGCCTTGAAGTGCCTTCAACGCTTTGGCTCGTGAAAACTTTCGTGGGAAGAAGAGTCTGCAATGCGGTGCTTTTCGTTTGGAGGTTCCCTCCCCCCTTGGAAAAGAGAAAGAGAACTGTAAGAGTAAATAGATCAGAATAACAGAGTTGGAAGGGACCTTGGAGGTCATCTAATCCAACCCCCTGCTCAACCCCATTTCAGACAAGTCCAGTGTCTTCTTGAAAGTTGAATTGGAGGACCCACAACTTCTGGAGGCAAGTCATCCCATGGATTAATTTGTTCTCACTGTCAGGAAATTTCTCCTTAGTTCAAGGTTGCTTCTGTCCTTGATGAGTTTCCATCCGTTGCTTCTTGTCCTGCCTTCTTACCTGTGAAGATGTGATTTTTTCCCCCCCTTAGAATATGTTTTAAGGGAAGAAATCACTGAGGGTCTTCGTCCTGAATTTGTTCACTATTTTGGATATCAGGTTGGAAAGTTCTTCAGAGTTCTGGAATTTGGTTTTTATTGTTTCCCATTCTTCCAGCCTGAGACAACTAGAGATGGAAGCTATTTCCTAGGTCAGAATAACAGAAGTACAGAGTAGGAAGGTGCCTTGGAGGTCTTCTAGTCCAGTCCCTTGCTCAAACAGGAGACCCTATACCATTTCAGACAAATGGCTATCCACCCTCTTCTTGAAAACCTCCAGTGTTGGAGCACCCACAACTTCTGGAGGCAAGTCGTTCCACTGATACTTACAGTCGGGAAATTTCTCCTTAGTTTTAGGTTGCTTCTCTTCAATGGCTCTACTGGTTTGGCCCGGTTCTGCCAAGCTGGTAACAGCGATGAGCAGTGGAGACCGAACCGGTTCTCTTCACCGCTCTGCTGTTGGGCCCACCCTCCCACCTGGCCTCCCCTACTCACCTTTATCCTCTGAATTTGAAGCACAGCTGTTTTGCGCAGCACAGAAGGGTGATGCGCGGCAGCTGCTGAAGCAACCAGGAGAGTGCAGGTTTGCAGGAGGTGAGTTAGAACACCTCTGCGCCTGTGTAAAGTGCGCATTTGGCATGCACGCATGCGCAAAATGTATGCACGCACACAAAGCGCGCCCATCAAGCCACGCCCACCGAAACGGTGGTAAAAATATTTGAATCCCACCACTGCTTCTCTCCTTGTTCTTCTAGTCCAATCTTCTACTCCAACCCAGCTCTAGGTCTTCCAGCCCAACTTCCTGCTTAAGGCAGAAGATCTTATGCCATGGGTGTCACACACAAGGCCTGCTGCCTGGAATTGGCTTGCGATGTGGTTTGATCTGGTATGCGGGGCCGCCCTGGTCTACTTGCGTTGCTTTGGTCCAGTCTACCCATGTCACTTCGGCCCGGTCTACCCAATGCAGAGAAGAAAATCAGGCCAACGTAGCTTTGGCCCAGTCTACCCAATTAGGCTAGTGTGGCTTCGGCCTGATCTACTCAATGCGAAGAGGAAACATGCCAGTAGTTTGAGGAGTGGCGTCAAGTTGGCCATGCCCACCTAATCAGCCACACCCACCCACCCAGTCAGCCATGCCCCCGGTCCCCATAGCCCTGATGGTGGTCCTCAATGAAATTGAGTTTGATACCCTTGTCTTATACCGTCTCAGTCTGGTTCTGCACCTGGGTGATATGGAAACTACTGTAAATGGATGTCCTCTTCCCTTTGATAGACCCTGAAGTATTTGAGGGAGATGCTATCACATCTCCCGCAAGCCTTCTCTTCATTAGGCTAAGCATGCATAGGTCCCTTAGCCCAAGGGTCCCCAAACTTGGCAACTTTAAGACTTGTAGACTTTAACTCCCAGAATTCTCATAGCTGGCTGGAGAATTCTGGGAGTTGAAATCTACAAGTTTTAAAGTTGCCAAGCCTGGAGACCTCTGCCTTAGCCATTCATCTAATGGTTTAGCCTGCAGACTGCTTATCATCTTAGCTGGTCTTCTTTGTACTCTTTCAGAATTGAATCCAGTAACACCAGATTCTTCTCCAACACTGGAGGTTTTTAAGAAGAGTTCAGACAACCATTGGCCTGAAATGGTATTGGGTTTCCTGCCTGAACAAGGGATTGGACTAGAAGACCTCAAAACTCCTTTCCAACTCTGCTGTACTGCCATTCTATCTAATCCTTAAAAAGATAGTCCATGGATTTCAACAATCCTATAACCCAGTTATTTTGGAAACAGACAACTTAGAAATAAGGTGTGTCAATTAACTGGTGCAAAATATTTCATTTTCTCAATAGAAGATATCAGACAATTTTTTTTTTTTTTAAAAAAGAGGAATATTCCAGCTTTCAAATTGGGAAGAATTATTTGGCTTCAAGATGGAATAAGAAAGGTTGTCTTTTAAACTCAAGGTCTGATTCCGAACTTCTACCTTTATATACTTAATTTAATATAGATTTATTCTGGAGAGATTGTAGGCAATGTTCTCTGTGCACAATTTGCAATTAACTTCCCGTATTTATTTCTGCAAAGATGACATTGTGATCGCAGGACGGCGTGTTGGTTGATATTGAGTGTCGGTCAAAGGACGGAGATTGAGCTGGGCTAAATGGATATATAAGTGCAGCCACACACATTGACAAATGTTGATCCATAAGATTTGATTGTTTATACCAGCATATCTCCCTGATGTGAATAGAGAGGCAATACTTGAGGGCATTCTATTCTCTGGGAGCTAAAGTTTTAATGTTGGCATGGACGAGAAGGATTGTATGAACAACTACCCGTGTTTCGCTATGAAACTATGTGATCGGGCTTATTTTTTGGGGAGGAAAATAAGGAAAAGAAAATTCTGCCTCTGCCTACCAGCATCCATCAGTATTCATCTGGCTAGCATCCTGTCAGAGACATGTGAGAGAGTTGAGGTCTGTTTGGAAACTGTAGCAGTATTTGCTGTGTGAGCAAGAAGGAGACAGCAAGGAGCCTGGGCGTGGCTTAGCTCAACTGTTCTGTACTAAAGCTGCTGTCAGGATTCCAGCAATCACTCTAATTAAATCATGATTCTCAAGCAAACCTTCAAAAAACTTGAAAGGATTTGTTAGAGGAGACATACAGGGCATTGGGCCGAAGTCCTTACCAACTCACTACTCTGAAGGGGGTTAACCCTGTGCTACTGTGAACAGCAGTATTGTATGCAACCTCTGTGAAAGGCAGGAGGTCTGCCCAATTAGACTGCTGATAATTCACGTAGAACCTCAGGTACTGCTCTACCATGGCGTTCAATCACTCTATCTCCCCATTGGTCCTTGGATGAAAGGCCGAACTAAGACCCTGGGATGACCCAATAGACCGCAGGAACTCCCTCCTGAATTTAGCTGTGAACTGGACCCCTCTGTCTGAGATAATAGATAACAGATAATCAGAGTTGGAAGGGAACTTATAGATCATCTAGTCCAACCCACTGCCCAAGCAGGAGACACTACACCATTTCTGACAGGTGGCAGTCCAGTCTCTTCTTGAAAGTCTCAAGTGATGGTGCTCCCACAACTTCCAAAGGCAACTTCTGTTCCATTGGTTAATTGCTCTCCCTGTCAGAAAGTTTCTCCTTATTTCCAGGTTGAATCTCTCCTTGATCAGTTTCCATCCATTATTCCTTGTCTGGCCTTCAGGTGCTTTGGAAAATAGCTTGACCTCCTTCCTCCTCTCTGTGGCAGCATCTCAAATATTGGAAGACTGCTCTCATGTCTCCCCTGGTCCTTCTCTTTACTAGACTAGCCAAGCCCAAATCCTACAACTGTTCTTCATATGTTTTAGCCTCCAGTCCCCTAATCATCCTAGTTGCTGTTCTCTGCACTTTTTCTAGAGCCTCAACATCTTTTTTTATAGTGTGGTGACCAAAACTGGATGCAGTACTCTAGGTGTGGTCTTACTAAATTTTACTAAGATAATTCTTTGTGGTTCATGGTACTGCCCTGTATGTCGCCTCTAATGAATCCTTTGAATTTTTTTGAAGGTTGGCTCAAGAATCATGGTTTAATTAGAGCGATTGCTGGAATCCTGACAGCAAAGCCAACTCTGGCATATGTAATTTACAGTCATCTGTGACCCTGTTTTCCTTGACCACCTCCCATCTTTTTATGGCAACTACTAAAACAGGTATAGGAATGTTTTATGAGTTGATAGCTACTTGGTGTTGTGAAACTGAAACTCCTTTCCTCTGCTTCTGTTTTGCATTTGGAACAGATTTCTTGTCAGGTGGGAAGGGAGAGTAGCATCAGAGCATGTTATCTGTTTATCTACTCGCATTTGCATGCTTTCAAACTGCTAGAGTGGGCAGGAGCTGGAGCGAGGATGGGAACTTA
This sequence comes from Bungarus multicinctus, assembly GCA_023653725.1. Lineage (NCBI taxonomy): Eukaryota > Metazoa > Chordata > Lepidosauria > Squamata > Elapidae > Bungarus > Bungarus multicinctus. The sequence goes on along the minus strand of CM042834.1, from coordinate 273,663,188 downwards.
CCCCGTCATGCAGCACTGGGGTCTTGAACCAGTTTTCCAGCTGACAAGCCCAGGGTCTTAACCACTTGAGCCACCATGCCACTCTGGTAGATTCAAAGCATGTTTCTTATCATGGGGAGACACACATAGGGATATTTGTGGTTGGGAACTATTCGGAGTAAATAGATGCTTAATCGGGTTTTTTTTTTTTAAAAAAAAAAAAAACTAAAATAAAATCTGGTTCAAAATGGCTTGGGCGAAGACGTAGTCCTCCCACGATGAAGTCTGATCATTACTCCAAATGTTAACTTTGATACTAAATGGCTGTTTATAAACTCATTAGCCAGCATCTGAGCACTCCAATTTGTTTATTCTTTCTCTTAGGGGAAAAAAAAGGGCCGCTAATCATTGCGATCACCAAAGGCTGGGAAAGGAGGATTTGGCTGATACGTTTAAAGCTATTTACTGTAATCAGAAGTGCAACACCATCCTCCAAATCATCAGAAGTTCTTTTAAGAAATATTTATTATGTCTGCTAGACTAAAGCAAGCAACACCAAGAGGAAATGAAGAAAAGAAAGAAAGGAAGGAAGGAAGGAAGGAAGGAAGGAAGGAAGGAAGGGAGGGAGGGAGGGAGGGAAGGAGGGAGGGAGGGAGGAAGGAAGGGAGGGGAAGAGGGAGGGTGGGAAGAAGAAAAAGAGGAAAGAAAGAAAGGAAAGTGGCAACCTGGGATAGATAGATAAATAGGTAGATAGGTAGGTAGGTAGATAGGTAGGTAGGTAGATGGGTGTGTGGGTGTGTGGGTAGGTAGATAGATAGATAAATAGATAGATAGATAGATAGATAGATAGATAGATAGATAGATAGATAGATAGATAGATAGATAGATAGATAGATAGATAGATAGATAAAAAGAAAATAGAAAGGTAAAAGGATGGATGGAAGAAAGAGAAAAAGAAAGAAAGAAAGAAAGAAAGAAAGAAAGAAAGAAAGAAAGAAAGAAAGAAAGAAAGAAAGGGAAGGAAGTGAGGAAGGAAGGAAGGAAAGAAGGGGAAGAGAGAGGGAGAGAAGAAAAGGAGGAAAGAAGGGAGTGAGGGAGGAAGAAATAAAGAAAGAAAGGGAGGGAGAGAAGGAAGGAATGGTGGGATGAAGGAAGGGAGAGAGGGAGGGAGATGGAGGGAGGAAGAAAGGGAGGGAGGAAAGAAGAAATGAAAGAAAGAGAAGCAGAGAAGGAAGGGATAAAGGAAGGAAAGAATGAAGGGGAGAGGGAGGGAGGAAGGGAGGAAGGAAGGAGAAAGAAAAAGAGGAAAGAAAGAAAGGATAGTGCCAACTTAGAATAGATAGATAAACAGGTAGGTAGGTAGATAAAAAAGAAAGAAATAGAAAGGCAAAAGGATGGATGGAAAGAAGAGAAAGAGAAAAAGAAAGAAAGAAAGAAAGAAAGAAAGAAAGAAAGAAAGAAAGAAAGAAAGAAAGAAAGAAAGAAAGAAAGAAAGAAAAACACATAGCTTAGGTTGTTGTTTTGTGGTAAGGGAAAAATAAAATGTTCCTGTTATGAAGAGGCCAGGGGAAAAGAAAGAATTGCATTTTGCTTTGAACTCCCTGATCAAAGTTCCACTTGTGTTTAATAAAAGGCATTGCTATGGAAATGAATTAGTTTACATTTAATATACGACAGTTCAGCGTAAGGGCTATTAACCTACTTCGCACTCTTTTTTAAAGGGAAAAAATTGTGGTGGTCTTTGCATGAGTTTGGTCAATTAGATTTGATTGGAGTACAAATAGACTATGACAGAATAAAAAATGGATTTGTTTTGCTGGAGAAAGGAAGACCTTTGGGATGAATCAACCTAGCATTCCATTCCATTCCTTTCCTTTCCTTTCATTTCGAAAAAAATCCTTTCTTACTGAGCACCTAGAAGCCAAGAGGAACATATGTGCCAAATTTCAAGTTTGTAGGCTTTACGGTTCTGAAAATTTTGTGATGAGTGAGTGGTACCCTGGAGTGAAATTTGTTCCCATCCTATTCCAGCCATTAGACATCTTCTGTCTGGTCACAACAGTAGTACTGCACACCAGAACAATTAAACACAAGAACCGTTTTTTCCCAAACACCATCACTCTGCTAAACAAATAATTCCTTCAACACTGTCCAACTATTAACAAAGTCTGCACTACTACTGCTATTAATCTTCTCATCACTCCTTATCAACCATCCGCTCCCACTTGTGACTGTATGATTGTAACTTTGTCCCTTGTATCCTTAAGATTTTTATTGACTGTTTCCTAGTATGATTTGATTGCTTATTTGTACCCTATAACTATTATTAAGTGTTATACCTGATGATTCTGGACTCTTGACGAATGTAAGTTTTCTTTTATGTATACTGAGAGTATTTGCATCAAGACAAATTCCTTGTGTGGCCAACCACACTTGGCCAATAAAGAATTCTATTCTATTCTATTCTATTCTATTCTATTCTATTCTATTCTATTCTATTCTATTCTATTCTATTCTATTCTATTCTACTGCTAAGTCCCGAACTAGCAAAGATACACAAACTGTTCCTTTCAGTTAATGGGGCCAGGTAGCAGAGGGCTTACTCTGACATAAATATATGTGACATAGTTTCTCCTTTGCTGAGAGAGCTCATGGAGGTTAAACCCTTCATCCAGAATTTCTTGGATGAGAAGCAAAACGTTTTCCCCTTAAAAAAATAAGAGCTGAAGAAGCTTCTTGGATAAGAAGTGAAACATCTTCAAAAAAACCCCAAACAAACAAGGAAGTCCAGTTGCCTCCTGAAGAAGCACCTTTGGGAGAACCATGAGTTGGATGACTGAGAATCTCCACAGACTTTTAGTTATGCAGTTTGGGATGGACATCCTTGGAATGGTGTGGGAGTCAGAATGGATTTCCAGAGGAAAAAAAATGTAGACTACAGGAAACATTTGCCCTACTCAGGTGACCCTGAGGATACAGGTAAGTGCTTCAACAACCCTCTAAAAGGATGCAAATGACCAGCTGTCTGCAAGGAGTATCAATCCTTCCATTCCCTCCATCCGGTGAGAGCTGAAGAAGCTTCTTGGATGAGAAGTGAAACGCCTTCAAAGAAAAGAAAAAAACAGTCCAGTTGCCTCCTGAAGAACCACCTTTGAGATAACCATGACCTGGATGACTGAGAATCTCTATAGACTACCTGGTCTTCTAGTTTCTCGCGCACATGCATGTGCAAAAACCAGCTGGCCAGCATGCATGCATGCACTGCAGATGGGAAGCTCAGCTTCCCGGCATGCACATGAGTGCCGGGGAGCTGCTCTTCCGGTTTTTGGAGCTCCCACCAAGGGTGGGATTCTATAGATTCGCACCTATTCGCTAGAACCGGTTGTTAATCTTCTAGGCAGTTTGGAGAACCGGTTGTTAGAAGAAATTCCTGGCCTAATCCTGTAAGGAAGGCAGGAAGGAAACATTCTGGTGTTGCTTACAGAAACTGCCTCTCCGTTAACCCTTATTACATTCTTGGCAGGACTAGACTTCCTGTCTCAGGAACTTCTCTGGAGTTTTTTTCCCCTCCTTTGCTGGTATTTTGCTTGTGTGGAGTGACCATTCAAAGTTACAATGGCACTGAAAAAAGTGACTTATGACCGTTTTTCACACTTACGACTCTTGCAGCATCCCCACAGTCACAAGAGGCCAGGCGAGGAGATGCTTGCCTCAATGTGAGTGATATTGAGTTGGCCACGCCCAGCCAGTCACATGACCACCAAGCCATGTCCATTCAGTCACATGACCACCAAGCCATGCCCACTACCAAAGCCACGCCCACAGCACCGGTTGTTAAAAAATTTGAATCCCACCCCTGGCTCCCACGTGCACAAAGATCAGCTGGCTGGAGCACATATGCGTGTCGGAACCCAGAAGAGCAACGGGTGACAGCTGGCATGCCCAGAGAGATGGCTCTGCCTTCCACTTGTGGCACGCATGCCATAGTTTCACCATCACAGGGCTAGAAGATGTCTCCCTTCCAACTCTGTTATTCTGTTGTCTGCTAACCTACATTTGGTTGCCAGGATGATGTCCTTGCTTTTCCACATTCAGCTTGTGTTCATCATAACCCAGTGCAATCATCTTACGCAACGGCACAATGAGTGAGAAATTGTGTCCTTGGTCTTTGTAGCTGTAACTCACAGGCTATCTGTAGTGCACCTGTAGTGCAGATAGTTCATTTTGGTCATCTATAAGGCAGCTATTTCTCCCCTATCTGCTGCAACCCACAGTAGCTAGCATGAAGAGGGATGAGGTGTATCAACTCAGAGATTGCCAACTGAATAAATATTTGTTGAGATCAGTGAATTCTACCATTTTTCTTCAAGCCGATCACAAACAAAAGCACCCCTGTATTTTATCACAACCATTCAAACAGGACAGATATATTTCACAGTTCTTTCTGCTTGCTTAAATCTACGCCAGCATAGACATCACTGGCATATAACTTTGTAGAATTCTCTGGACATACTTGCTTTGAAATACTGGTTCTTGATGCTGCTCAGGTTTACATCCAATCAATCAATCAATCAATCAATCAATCAATCAATTAATCAAAATAGAGCTGGAAGGGACCTTGGAGGTCTTCTAGTCCAACCCCCTGCTCAAGCAGGAGACCCTACACTATTTCAAATAGATGGAGACTGTATACCATTTCAGATACAAGGGTGTCCAGTCTTTTCTTAAAAACTTCAAGTAGTGAAGCACCCACAACTTTTGAGGGCAAGCTGTTCCACTGGTTGATTGTCCTCACTGTTAGGAAGTTTCTCCTTAGTTCCAGGTTGCTTCTCTCCTTGGTTAATTTCCACCTGCCATCTGGTGCTTTGGAGAATAGATTGATCCCCTTCTTTGGGGCAGCCCCTCAAATATCGGAAGACTGCTATCATGTCACCCCCTAGTCCTTCGTTTCTCTAGATTGGCCATACACAAATCCTGCAACCATTCTTCATGTGTTTTTGTCTCCAGGCCTTTAATCATCTTAGTTGCTCTTCTTTGCACTTTTTCCAAAGTCTCAACTTCTTTTCTTGTGTTGTAGTGACCAAAACTGGATGCGGTATTCATTCAAGACCATGTTGCCATAATTTGCATGGAAGGGAACTGGAGGGATCCACAGACCTTGGAGAAGGTACCTAGATGATTTTAGGATACCAACAGGTGCTAAAGTATGCATGGAACTCAGGGAGACAGCAAATAATTAAAAGTATCTTCAGGCTGGAGTATAAGGACAAGAGAAGAAGGGAGAGGGGAAGAGAGAAAGATTTTCTCGCTATAGCAAATATAGCTTTAATGTTCTTATAAAGTCATTCTCAAAATCTGGGCAGCCTTGTAGGGTCGACAAGACCCCAAATATTCATCAAGTCCTGCTTGCTTAGATGTTCATGTAATATAGAGGTTGTCCTCCCATATTTGTATCAATGCTAAATGGGTAAGATTATTGTTTCCTCCTCCTCCTCCTCCTCCTCCTCCTCCTCCTCCTCCTCCTCCTCCTCTTCCTCCTCTTTTTATTTGTTTGTCAAACATGTACAATACAACAAGTATAGGTATGAACATAAACAGGAACAAAGGAAGTAAATACAGATAAATGGGAATATTAAGAAAGGGACGGTAGGCACGCTGGTGTGCATATTCACACCCTCTTAGGAATGGGGTGAAGTCCACGGTAGACAGTTTGAGGTTGAAGCTGCGGGGGTTTGAGGCTGTAACCATATACTTGGGTAGAACATTCCAGGTGTTGACCACTCTGTTGCTGAAGTCATATTTTCTGCAATCGAATTTGAATCTTCTTCTTCTTTATGTATACTGAGAGTATTTACACCAAGACAAATTCCTTGTGTGTCCAATCACACTTGGCCAATAAAGTATTCTATTCTATTCTATTCTATTCTATTCTATTCTATTCTATTCTATTCTATTCTATTCTATTCTATTCTATTCTATTCTATTCTATTCTATTCTATTCTATTCTATTCTTCTTCTTCTTCTCCTCCTCCTCCTCCTCCTCCTCCTCTTTCCTTTCCTCCCTCCCATCCCTCTCTTCTATTCCTTCTCTTCCTCCTCCCCTTTCTTCCATTTTCCCTTCCTTTTTTCTTTCTTCTTCTTCCTCCTCCACCTCCTTCTCCTCCTCACCAGTGACGGAGGACCCAATATTTCCCAACATTGTCTCCTTCAAAGTTGAACAAATCTTCTGTTTAGGATATTTTTTTTGTTAAATTCATTTTCAGTTGGACTCACTTGCCCTGTAGCGTACAAGCATTGTTTCTTCTTCCATCTTTCATTCTTTCCAAATTGTAGTCAGGTCATCCGAGGATGGAGAGCACAGGTGGTATTCAGCCAGTTCTGACAGGTTCTAGAGAACGGTAGCAGAAATTTTGAGTAGTTCGGAGAACCGGCAAATCACACCTCTGACTGGCCCCGCCAACCCCATCTATTCTCTGCCTCCCATTGAGTCCCAGCTGATCGGCTGGGTCTTCTTTGGTTGTCCTGCACAGGAGAACGGAGCTGGAAAGCAGGTTAATGGGGTGGGGAGGAAATGGGGATTTTGCAGTATCCTTCCCCTGCCATGTCCACCAAGCCACACCCACCAAGCCATGCCATGCCCATCAAGCCATGCCCACAGAACCAGTAGTAAAAAATATTGAATACCACCACTGATGGAGAGGCCACAAGAAGTTAAAGAAACTCTGCTAGCTATCAACTACTCTGAAGGTAGCAAGGAATTCCTTCAACCTTCCTACTTATTGCTGAAGAAGGATGTGTGATGCCATATTTTACCTCAAGGCAGAAAGTTCTCCCTGTGCTGGAGAACAAAGATTTGAAATTAGACATTCCATCACGTTGACTTTTCCTTTTAAAAGTGATTCCAAAAAGCTGTCTGTTTCCTTCCTCCTTCCTCTTCCTCCTTCCACCTCCTACCTGCTGAAATACAGGTAGTTTTCGACATATGACCCCAATGGAGCCCCAAATTTCAGTTGCTAAGTGAAACCTTTGTTGAGTGAGTTTCTCCCCATTTAAAATTTTCCCCTTGTTCAGTTTTTAATTTTCATTGTATTTCAGCCACCAGTTTAATCCATTTTTAATTCTATTTTAAAATTGTATTTATAATGTGTGTCATTTTTACTTGGCTGTACACCGCCCCGAGTCCCGTTGGGAGAGGGGGCGGTATATAAAAATATATTATTATTATTATTATTATTATTATTATTATTATTATTATTATTATTATTATTATTATTATTATTATTATTTTGTGACCATTCTTGCCACCGTTGTCAAATGGTTCCGACTTCCTCGGTGACTTTGCATGTCAGAAGGTCGCAAAAGGGGATCACGTGACTTTGGGACATTGCAACTATCATAAATACATGTCACTAAGTGAATGTCCTGACCCAAACCCTTGTCCAATAAAACCGACACAAACCAAAGGGAACAGAAACCTTTTAATGAGTCTTACGAATCCCCGTTTAAAAAGCTGCTGAAAACTAATTAACTTCGATAAGCACCAGCCTCGCCAAAACTGTGCGAGGCTGCCAAGAATAACAGATAAGGTTACTTAGAAATATTTCACAACTCAAGAGTCTTCAAACACCAACTAAGATACTGCAATGTCCACGAGGCTCAAGTTTCAAAATGTCTTTGCTTCCTGCAAAGAACGTTAGATTCACAGCTGCCTTTTATCTTCTTGAAGGAGTGGCCATTATCTTGCAGCCTTACTCCCGAGTCGCCCATGCTGCTGCAGCTGCTCTTTCCTGCGAGCAGCCCTGCACGCATGCGCACTTGGCACAGGCTCCTCGGGAACCTCCTCATCGCTGCTGCCAGCCCCCACAATCTCTGAAGGCAGCAGTCCACTCCCTGATGGTCCTGGCCCCTCATCAGAGTCCTCGCTCTCCTCAGCTGTCCACACCTGCTGCTGGCGAGCCATTACAATGAATCATTGTAAGTCAAGAATCATCTGTAAGTAGGAGTCCATTGCCAAGAATCTGGATTTTGATCACGTGGGGATGCTGTAATGGTCACAAGTGTGAAAACTGGTTGTAAGTCACTTTCGCAGTGCTGTTGTAACTTTGAACAGTCATTAAACAAATGATTGCAAGTGAAGGACTGCCTGTAATTCTTCCTCATTGAGGGAGGAAGCCAGGAGTTCTGTCACACCCCTGCCCTGCCATAATTCATTTTTCTTCAGGAGAACATCATACAGACCTGTGGTTGGTCAATAGATGCTTGGATCCTTGGTCTTCAAACCATCTATTGGAAACCAGAATAGTGTTCCAGTGCCCACAGTTGCAATATTTAATTAGAGAAGACACCCACTCTTTAGAAAACCAACAGTTTAACTTCTCAAGATAAATGTAAAGGAGAGGAAGGGAGGAAAGAGTTTGGAGGAGGGAAAACTGATCATGAAGGCCTAGCCAAGGCAGAGAAAATGTGTCCGAGAAGGCAGAAAGAGGACATGTATATCACTTTAATCCAGACAAAATCCCAGCTTCATGTTTCCACTTTCAAATCCTGAAAGGTGACCCTCCTTGACCTCTTAATTTAATTGTCTATTGTTCTGCACTCAACACAAATTCATCTGCAGGTCTTGAAACTGGATTAGATTTCTCTCTCTCTCTCTCTCTCTCTCTGTGTTTTTGTTCTGAGTTCTTTCAACAGAACTAATTAAACTCTCAGAGAAACTTGATGGGTCCTCCACATTATCTGCTTGTGTTACACACACATACACACACAAATATACACACATACATATATACGTACACAGATATTACATATATGTGGGTGGGTGTGTAATATACATATTACATGCGTGTGTATTGTGTGTGTGTGTTTGCAGTATAATATATCACACACACACACTATACACACAGACACACACACACATATAAAACACATATCTATAATGTTTGATAATACATATATACCACACACACACACTATATATGTGTGTGTGTGTGTGTGTGTCTGTGTGTATAAATAAAACATATATATCACACAATATATATGCATACACACACATCAACACACGTACACACACATAAATCACACAATATATACCATATCCTTACACATACATACACACACAAATACACACATATCATATATATACACACATATATGCAAACACACACTTTCAAACATACAGACAGACTGTACTGTACTGTATATATATTACAAACAGAGAGACTAGATAGATAGATAGATAGATAGATAGATAGATAGATAGATAGATAGATAGATAGATAGATAGATAGATAGATAGATAGATAGATATGGATGGATGATAAATGGATGGATGATAGACAGACAGACAGACAGACAGACAGACAGAGATGATATAGATAGATAGATAGATAGATAGATAGATAGATAGATAGATAGATAGATAGATAGATAGATAGATAGATATGGATGGATGATAAATGGATGGATGATAGACAGACAGACAGACAGACAGACAGACAGAGATGATATAGATAGATAGATAGATAGATAGATAGATAGATAGATAGATAGATAGATAGATAGATAGAAAGAGAGAAAGAGAAACAGAAGGAGAGAGAAGGAGGGAGGGAGGGAGAGATTGTATGTGTGTGAGTGTGTGTATGTGTGTGATTATATATATATATATATATATATATATATATATATGTGTAAGGTTTTTAAGCTGATAATTTTAAATAATAAATAAGGGAGACTAGTATAGATCTATTTCGAGCTAGTTAGCTGTCTTCAGCTAGCCATACCCTTACTGGGATTCGAACCAGGGAAGTATTACATGTGAGGCAGTTGTTATTGCCACTACACCACTGGCTCTCTCCTTATCAGCTCAGGCAGGGGAATAAGTATATACTTTGTATTACAACACCCTGTTAAGCCCCAATTAAGGGAGAAAGCATACTGCTTTCTTTTCTGTCTTTCGGCTCATCACCAGAGACCATACCGACAGAAAGCTATTTGTTTCATTGCCTTTTGTTTACATGTGTGTAAGGTTTTTAAGCTGATAATTTTAAATAATAAATAAGGGAGACTAGTATAGATCTATTTCGAGCTAGTTAGCTGTCTTCAGCTAGCCATACCCTTACTGGGATTCGAACCAGGGAAGTATTACATGTGAGGCAGTTGTTATTGCCACTACACCACTGGCTCTCTCCTTATCAGCTCAGGCAGGGGAATAAGTATATACTTTGTATTACAACACCCTGTTAAGCCCCAATTAAGGGAGAAAGCATACTGCTTTCTTTTCTGTCTTTCGGCTCATCACCAGAGACCATACCGACAGAAAGCTATTTGTTTCATTGCCTTTTGTTTACATGTGTGTAAGGTTTTTAAGCTGATAATTTTAAATAATAAA
>CM042834.1:273515322-273647822 GCA_023653725.1 Bungarus multicinctus | reverse complement strand
GAAGATGCTCCAGCTTTGCATTCAGCATTGAAACAACATGGGAAATGGCAGCTACCAGTTTCATAGCACGATACCATAGTCTCGTGAGACTGAAAGATACCAATTCAACCAGCCTCCATTAGCAAGTTATCCAGAAGGGGATTCTGAGAAGCCTCACCTCCTAGAAGAATGAAATATTTTAAGGACTATGAAAAGGCAAGATATTATATTTCCCCAAAAGGATAAATAGAGAAACGTGCTCTTAAAACAGCCCCAATCTCCCTGCCCCTCAAACAGAAACTGAGGAGGCCAGCTTTTAGAAATGCAGGTTTGGTAATCCATTCAAGACGGGAGATTTTGAAACGAAGGCAGAATTAGATAGAATTGTAGGATCAGCCCTCACTCAAGATCTAAACCAGGAAAGCCATTAAGACACAATAGGAATGACCCAACCCCCTTTCAGGACATAAACCCCTTCCTTGCACCATCCCAGAGCAATCCAAACTTCAAAGTCACAGAAACTTGGGAGCTCAGATAAACAGTAAGCCAGAGGTTGACTAGTTTAGCTCAGACAAACACCTAGGATCTGCATTTCCTCTTTTGCCTATAGAGTCAGCTATGACCCCTACATGACCCCCATAGGAATCTGATAACAGCCAATAGAATATTAAAGGACATGTTCTGGCACAGGAACAGGAAGCTCAAGTGCAAAGCCCAAGAGAAGGTATAAAAACCCACCCACTCTCAACTCCATTTTGTCAGCTTCCCAGAATCACATGTGGTTCTGCTTCATCAATAGGCCAACTTTTCAATCAGCCTCCATGTGGTTTCCAATGTATTTCTCCCAGCTTGGAACTGAACCAGATGGGTATTTCTCCCAACAGGATGAAGAGTGATGTGTTTCCATGAAGTTTCCACTTTTTTCATTGTTCTGTTTGAGGCGAGTAACATTCTCCTGGGTGCAATCTAAACAGCTCCTTCTGGATTTCAATCTTTTTGTAGCATGACATGCTTTTAAAGTTATGATTACTTTTTGGGGTGAGAGTAGGAAGGAGGAGCAGGAAGAAGAAAACTGGAGCCAAGACGAAATGAAATCTGCTAAAAAAGGAACTGCTTGGCAGGGTTTTCTGTAAATCCTTGTCTTCGGGTTCATCAGAAGGGCTTCTGTAGGAACTCCGACTATACAATGGTGCTTTTCTATAACTGTTGCAAAGGACGACAGAGACAGGGGTGGGATTCAAATTTTGTAACAATTGGTTCTGTAGGCGTGGCTTAGGTAGTGGGCATGGCTTGGTGGTCATGTGACTGGGTGGTCGTGGCTTGGTGGTCATGTTATTGGCTGGGTGTGGCCAACTCAACATCACTCACATCGAGGCATGCATCTCCTCGCCTGGCCTCTCATGACTGTGGGGATGTTGCAACAGTCGTAAGTGTGAAAAATGGTCATAAGTCACTTTTTTCAGTGCCATTGTAACTTTGAATGATCACTCCACACAAGCAAAGTACCAGCAAAGGAGGGGAAAAAAACTCCAGAGGAGTTCCTGAGACAGGAAGTCTAGTCCTGCCAAGAATGTAATAAGGGTTAATGGAGAGGCAGTTTCTATAAGCAACACCAGAATGTTTCCTTCCTGCCTTCCTTACAGGATTAGGCTAGTAATTTCTTCTAACAACTATCTATCTATCTATCAAATGATATTTTTCCATCCACCCACCCACCCACCTCTGTCTGTCTGTCTGTCTGTCTGTCTTTGTCTCTCTGTCTCTCTCTGTCTCTCTCTCTCTCTTCCCCCCATCTCTCTCCTTGATGCAATCTAAACAGCCCCTTCTTGATTTCAATCTTTTTGTAGGGGGTACTTGGCCAACTAATGAGTGTGTCAGATCATGTTACACCTTTCCAGAAACGGTGTCTTGTGTCATGTTCCTTCTAACAGGAAAGGTCTCTGGATCATAACTAGCAAATAACATTTATTAATGCACCCACGTCATGCACCCAAGAACCTCTAGATGATGAATAGAGATGGACAAGGCCCTCCAAGTGGCAGGAGAAAATCTATTTCCTAAAACATGGAGAACGGGCGTTTCATTTAAGAAAAGAGCAGCAAGACCCACTCTAATAAATAAAGCAGGCTGGGTTAAGCACTTATAATGCCAATGTCTGTGATAAGGGATGGAGACATTAATATCAAATGCTTCACCATAAACGAGGATGGTGGCATTCTACATGATGTATTATGCCTCCTTGGTCCCTAGCATGACATGCTTTTAAAGTTATTGTGACTGTTTTGGGCAAGAGTAGGAAGGAGGAGCAGGAAGAAGAGAATCGAAGCCAAGACAAAATGAAATTTGCTAAAAAGGAACTGCTTGGCAGGATTTTTCTGTAAATCCTTGTCTTCGGGTCTATCGGAAGGGCTTTTGCAGGAACTCAATAACATGCAACTGTGTGTTATTTTGTACAACTGTGTATTATTTTGTCTACTGGATGAAGGACATGAGTGATACCTAAGTTTGGTCTGGTGTGTTTTGGATTTGCTGTCTAATGAAGGAGAGTCCTGAGAGGTAAGAGTGTATCAATATTATTGGGGAACATTTTCTACTAAGGATGTTGGCTGCCATTTTGATTAGACGAAAGGATCTCTCTCTCTCTCTCTCTTTCTCTCAATCTATTTCAATCTCTCTCTCTCTTTTCCAATCAATTTCTATCTATCCCTCTATCTGTATCGCTATCTGTATCTGTATCTGTCTCTATCTCTATCCCTATCAACATCTCTATCATCTCTCTCTCTCTTCATCCATCCATCCATCCATCCATCTATCTATCTTCCAATATATATTGAAAACATGACTATTCTTTCATCTAACCAAAATGGCAGTCAACATCCTTATATATAAATGTTTTATATAGCAAGTTCTTGTCCTTTGGCAAAATTTATTGGTCTGTCACCTCACCTCTATTATCTCATTATGACTGTTGCTTTGTCCCAAGGTCACATGATCCCCTTTTGCAACCTTCTGACAAGCAAAGTCAATGGGGAAGCCTTATATATATCCTTCTAAGAGATCCTCCTAAGAGAGGCAGGTATAGACCTAGAAAACCTAGAACTATGCCACCTTCGGTCCGATCTAAGTATGGCATATAAAATCATACATTGCAATGTCCTACCTGTCAATGAATACTTCAGCTTCAACCATAACAACACAAGAGCACACAATGGATACAAACTCAAGGGTAATCACACCAAACTTGATTGCAGGAAATACGACTTCAGCAACAGAGTGGTCAATGTCTGGAATACTCTACCTGACTCTGTGGTTTCTTCCCAAACCCCAAAAACTTTAACCTTAGACTGTCTACTATTGACCTTACCCCTTTCCTAAGAGGTCTGTAGGGGGCGTGCATAAGCGCACCAACGTGCCTACCGTCCCTGTCCTATTGTTTCTTTTATTTTTTTTATTTTTCTTATATGTATCCATGTATTCATAACTATGTTTTTACTTATACCTATTATCTTGTAAGCAATTGACAAATTGACAAATAAAAATAAATAAATAAAATGACAGAATACTAAGATCCCTGACTATTTGGACTCCTTTGAGAATGCCCACCAATGATGTGAGCTGAAGGCTAATGACTCCCAGAGGGAATACTAATAACCAGATGACTACAAGGAATATAAATCCTTCCATCCTCCACCATTCAGTCAGAACTGAAGAAGCTTCTTGGATGAGAAGCAAATGTCTTCAAGAGAAAAAAAAAAAGTTAAGATCCAGTTGCCTTTTTAAAAAGCACCTTGGGACATGTCATGGTTCAGATGACCTTGATCAAATCTTGATGTTTAGGTCTGCTCTGCCACAAGATCATCAATTATCCAATCCCCACAACAAATTTCTGCACCATCCCAGGTAAGAGGAAAAGGAAAAGGAAAAGGAAAGAGATTTGTTACCTATAACAAAAGTGATACGTAACAAATAAATAAATTCAAATCTGACCAAGCAGAATATATTTTATCTGCTAGCCATTAACCATATTCCCCAGTGAAGCAGAACAGATGTATTATAAGTAATGTCTTTTTTTAAAACTCACAAAGACACACTCACAACACATGCATAAAATCAGGAACAGCTTTTAAATTAGGAACAATAAAGCAATATCCGCAACCGAGTTTTGCAAAGGCATTTTGTTGCAATATTGATGACAGCAAAAATGGTGACGAGGAAAATATTAAAATACCTTTTCCCTTTAGCTCATTTGTTAAATTTGCGCAGAGCAGTCAGCTTGTGGTCCTGTGGAATAACAACCATAATGTGCAAAAAAAAAAAAAAATGTAAGGAAAACTCAAATTGAGAAAATTCAGCAAAACGGTATATGCTGGTTAGGCAAAGAACAAGAGGCTATTGAACACCTGGTAGACGGATACGAGAAAATTAAGCACAATATTTGGCAAGGCACAAAAAATATTGCTGTCTTCATTTATTGGAATCTTTGTAAGAATTATAACTTAACTTATAATTAATTATAAGAATTAACCTGGTGGACAATCACTTAAATATGAGCCAGTAGTGTGCTGCAGCAGCCCCAAAAGCCAACGCAGTCCTAGGCTGCACCAATAGAAGGATAAAATCAAGATCACATGAATATCTAGTACTGATTTATAATGCTTTTTATGGCTACACTTAGAATACTGGATCCAGTTTTTGGTCACCACAATACAAAAAAAGAGGTTGAGATTCTGGAAAAAGTGCAGAGAAGAGCCACAAAAAATGATTAGGGTGCTGGAAGCTCAAACCTACGAAGAACAGTTGCAGGAATTGGGTATGGCTAGTCTAGAGAAAAGAAGGACCAGGGGAGACATGATAGCAGTCTTCCAATATTTGAGAGGCTCCTACAAAGATGAAGGGGATCAAATTATTTTCCAAAGCACCAAAAAAAGCAAGACAATGGATGGAAACTAATCAAGGAGAGAGGCAACCTAGAACTAAGGAGACATTTCCAGACCGTGAGAAGAATTAACCCATGGAACAGCTTGCCTCCAGAAGTTGTGGGTGGCTCCATCACTGGAGGCTTTCAAAAAGAGACTGGATAGCCAGTTGCTTGAAATGGTATTGGGCCTCTTGCTTGAAAATGGGAATTGGACTAGAAGACGGCTTAGGTCCCTTCCAATTCTATTATTCTATGATTCTAGCTTACTAGCAGGAAAAGACTATGAGAATCTTAACACTGATTTAAGATATCCTTACGTTAAATAATTCTTATATTTATACATGTTTTCATATTTCTATTTTTTATTACGTTGTGAACCATCCAGGATCACTTTGGTGGAGGATAACAGATTAATAGAGTTGGAAGGGACCTTGTAGGTCATCTAGTCCAACCCCCCACCCAAGCAGGAGATCCTACACCATTTCTGACAAATGGCAGTCCAATCTCTTCTTGAAAGTCTCAAGTGATGGCAATCCCACAACTTCTGAGGGCAACCTCTGTTCCATTGGTTGATTCTTCTCTCTGTCAGAAAGTTTCTCCTTATTTCTAGATTAAATCTCTCCTTGTTCAGTTTCCATCCATTATTCCTTGTCTGGCTTTTGGGTGATTTGAAAAATAGCTTGACCCCTTCCTCTCTGTGGTAGCCCCTCAAATATTGGAACACTGCTATCATGTCTCACCTGGTCCTTCTCTTCACTAGACTAACCATGCCCAGTTCCTGCAACCGTTCATCGTATGCTTTAGTCTCCAGTCCCCTAATCATCCTGGTTGCTCTTCTCTGCACTTTTTATAGAGTCTTTTTTATAGTACGGGGACTAAAACTGGATGCAGGATTCTAGGTGTGGTCTTACTAAGGCTTTATAGAGTGGTATTAGTACTTCACCTGATCTTGATTGTATCCCTCTGTTAATGCAACTTAGAATTGTGTTGGGTTTTTTGGCTGCCACCGCACACTGCTGGCTCACATTTAACCATTGTCCACTAAGACTCCAAGATCCCTCTCACTCAATAGTTACTGCTATTGAGCCTGGTTTTACCCAGTCTATATGTGTTCTTTTGTTTTTTCTTGCCTGTGTAGGACTTGACTTTTCTCTACCTTGGATTTCATTTTGTTAGATATGGCCCAGTGTTCTAGCCTGTCACGATCCATCTGGATCTTGAGCCTATCTTCTTGGGTGTTGGCTATTCCTGCCAGCTTAGTATCATCTGCAAATTTGGTAAGTTCCCCTTGTATTCCCTCATATAAATCTTTTATGAAAACTCATCAAAGAACAGGTACCAGTCATAGCTGAGAGATCCTTTGTACAATACAAAGTATTGTGTACCAGTGGCGCCCTGTCCTCATTCCTAAACATGACTCACAACCACACACATTTGGCATCTCTGTAAAAAAACAGAAGCCTGATGTTTTCCTGATTTGTGGAGGCTACGACACAACGCAAACCTTGATGTTAAAATTATGGCGGCTACACAGATTTGCCTTTAAGCTCAACCACTAAGGGGCCTTTGCAATCCGGAGGGCAGCAGGAGTTATGAGCCAGCGGTAGACAAAACCAAACCTTTCTCTCGATTGACTCAGGAAGCCAAACCTTAGAGGCAAGGAACCTCATCTTTCTTCTTATTTTTTCCTTGCCAAGAGAGAGTTGAGGGCAGCAGGCTATGTTGTAGCATCTCAACCGCCTAATAACAGATGGGCTCCGGTATGGCGAATGCTAACCAATTATTCACTGTAATCTCCATGGGGGCAAGGGATGGGGAGGGGGGGAAGGAGGAGGAGGAGTGAGGCTGGAGAGAGTGAAGGCCGGAATAGAGAGAAGAAAAAAAGGAAGAAAAAAAAATTGCTGTATGCATTACGGCTTGCCCTTAAAGAAAAATACACCGTCAATCCATCAGGAACGAATTTTTGTGTTCTCTAATATTAATGTTTAAGGCAACACTCTTCTGGCGTATTGATTCTCCCTGGGCTGGAAGAACTGAAAAAGAAACAATTTTCAAAATGGGGTTTTCAGGTTCTTTGATATTGTAGTTCATCTTATGGCAAATTTTCCCTTTGTGTGTGTGTGTGTGTGTGTGTGTGTGTGTGCCTTCTGTCCAGTGTATAATAGGTGGGTGAGTGAGAGAAAAGAAAACAGAACGGTGGGGAATTAATAGAATAAAAGAATAACAGAGTTGGAAGGGACCTTGGAGGTCTTCTAGTCCACCCTCCTGCTCAAGGCAGGAGATGCTACGGTTGTCTAGTCTTTTCTTGAAAATCACCAGCGATGGAGTATCACAATTTTTGGAGATTGAATTTATGGAGGGATATTCTTCATTTACTCTATTCTTCTAGTCTAATCTGTTCATTGGGTATGGACAAACCTTAGCGATGTACCATCTGTGCTTAGAAATATGTATATTAGGAATAGCCAACCTTGGCAACTTTAAGACTTGTGGACTTCAACTCCCAGAACACAATGCTACTTGGAGGATTCTGGGTAAAGGTTTCCGTTGCATGTATGTGCTAGTCATTTCCAGCTCTAGGGGGCAGAGTTTCGTTACAAAGCCAAAGAGCCAGCGCTGTCCGAAGACGTCTCCGTGGTCATGCGGTTGGCATGACTAAACGCCGAAGGCACATGGAACGTTGCTACCTTCCCACCAAAGGGGTCCCTGTTTTTCTACTTGAATTTTTTTTTTTTACATGCTTTCAAACTGGTAGATTGGCAGAAGCTGCTGGGACGAGGCTCACTCGATTATGTGGTGCTAGGGATTCAAACCGCCGACCTTTCTGATCGACAAGCTCAGCCTCTTAGCCACTGAGCCACCAAACACAGACACACACAGACACACACACACACAAACATATATTCATTCTGATCAGCAAAAATCGTGCAGTTCCTCAAACATCCATTTCCTGCATACAACTTTCTCAGTCCATCTGTTGTTTGCTTATTTCCCCCCCACACACACACACATGAACATACACCCCAAAAATTGAAAGGAACATACATAAAAAAATATAGATCTTCCACTCTGAATAACAAAAGTGGAGGTGTCTTTTATTTTTAGGTGTTTGAGAGATGTTTTCTAGAGTTTGCTCCGCTTCCGGAAAAAAAATCATGGTCAACCCATGAAGTGCCAGAAAAAAAGGATGCAAGTTGTAGAAACGTTGCATTGCTACAATGCAGCATTTTTAAAGGTTAAGGAGGGAAGGGACAATTTAGTTATCTTCATTTTTTTTAAAAAATATAGTAAATATTCCCTCTTCGTAAAACATAAAAAGGAAGTTTTTATGGTCTGTATCGGGGTTGCCAATCTTTTGAACCTCAGGGACCACCAAATTCATAATTTTAAATCCCAGGGACCACTAACCAGTTCTATGAGCGTGGCCTAATTTGTGGGTGTGGCTTGGTGGTCATGTGATTGGCTGGCCATAGCCTGTATGTAAATATTATAAATATTTACATAAATATTGAATTTTTTATTAAAAAAAGAGCAACTTTTATCCAAAATCAGGCAAAGCAGGCAATTGAGTTGCTCACAGAATCATAGATTTATTCAGAGGTTTATCTGTCTGCCATCGGCTAGCTCAGTCTGTCACATAAAATTTGCTAGCAAGCAAACTCACAAAATTAACTCACAACACACCATGTATGTAAATATTGATTTTTTTTATTAAAAAAGAGCAACTTTTATCCAAAATCAGGCAAAGCAGGCAGATTGAGTTGCTCACAGTATCATTCAGTGATCTATCTATCTGCCATCGGCTAGCTCAGTCTGTCACATAAAATTTGCTTGCCGTGAGTCTGCACTGAATAATAGAACCTTAGTCCTAAGGGAGGTTCGGCTGTGCTTAAAAGCAGAGCTGAAGATCTAAAGACTAGCTAGAAAGCAAGAAATCCAACCATTTCCTGCTTCCTAGCTAGTCTAAATCTCCTGGCACAGCAGAACAAATGATGGCTGGAAAAATAGCAATTTAGCAGGCATATTTGCCGGGTAAGGAGTGAGTGGGCGGGGAGGGTTCCGGCAGGCCATGTGGGCGGCGCAGCTTTATGTTTCTGCACAGCCTGAATTAATTGCTTTGGGGGGGGAATGCTCTGGGGGTGAGATTTTTCTGTGACTGACCAAAATTTTCTTGTGGCCTACTAGCGGGCAGCAGCCCACCAGTTGGCAACTGCTGCATACAGGAGATGACCAGGCTGAGCCCGAGGGAGGGGTCAAACTCATCATCAGTCTTGAATCCCTTCATGCTCACAGGAGAGCTAAGTCTGGCCCACCTGGAATTACACTGACTCTTATCTATCATCAATTGATTGGTCCCAAGTCACCCAGCCATCTTTCATGCCTAAGGTAGGACTTCAACTTGCAATCTTCTGCTCTGCAGCCTGGTGCCTTTACCACTAATGACTAGACCAAAATGACTGACTGACTGACTGACTGACTGACTGACTGACTGACTGACTCGACTCACTCACTCACTCACTCACTTCACACACTCACTCACTCACTCACTCTATCTATCTATCTATCTATCTATCTATCTATCTATCTATCTATCTATCTATCTATCTATCTATTTATCTATCATCTGTCATCTGTCATCTATCTATCATTTATCTCTATCTATCTATCTATCTATCTATCTATCTATCTATCTATCTATCTATCTATCGATGTATCTATCTATCCATCCGTCCGTCCGTCCGTCCGTCCGTCTGTCTGTCTCTGTCTATCTATCTATCTCTATCTATGCATCTACACACCTTTCTATCTATTTATCATCTATCTATCTCTATCAATCTATGTATGTTTGTATCTCTATCTATGCATCTATCTATCTATCTATCTATCTATCTATCTATCTATCTATCTATCTATCTACCTACCTACCTACCTACCTACCTACCTACCTATCTATCTATCTATCTATCTATCTATCATCTCCTTACCTATCATATCTCTGTATTCTTTCTCTCTCCCCCTCTCTCTTTTTCCTTCTCTCTCTCTTTCCTTCTCTCTTTGTCTCTGATTTCTGATCTCTGCAAGAATTGTTGACCTCTTTTAGTCTGCCTCCCTTTATGATTTAACCCTGAACTAGAAAAAAGTCAGCAACAAGGAGAAATTCTGGGATACTGTTTTGAAATGTCAGGAGCAATAGTTTGTGCGGCTGAAATAGATTCCATGCATTACATCAAGTGAAATATGGAATTTTGCTTTAAGAGCCGTTAAGAAGTTTCCGTGAACTTTGGACCTCAGATTTAATGGGACACGAATGAATTTAGCTCAGAAGCATCCAACCCAGGACTCTTGCTAATAATAATAACAAGATGCAAAGGGAGTGGGGGGGGGGGGATAAATCCATCAAACATAAAATAATGGCAAAGGAAAAAAGAGGTGTTTATTATTTGCAACATTTTACATCATAAAGAAGATGCACACTTGGACTGTTTATGTCCCAGATGGTTATTTTTCTGATAATGCACCTGGTTAAAATAAAGTTTTCCCTCTGGATGCATCCATAATACCTCCATAAGAACAATTTGGAACATTTCTATTACAGCTGCAGTAGGCACAAACAACATTTATGGATACATTTAGACAAGATCAGGTACAGTTATACGTGGAAAGGGGAGGGGGCCCAAAAGGTATTTCCAGAAATATTATTACTTAGTGTCAGACCTGGTTAAATCAACTAGGAGTTTATGAGCCTCAGTTTGCAACTAAGCATTTCGGAAATGAAGAATACATTTGATTTCCACAAGTAGCGTTTTTAGAAAAAGAAAGATTGCATCTGAAATTTATCTCCTTCCTTCCTTCCTTCCCCCCTCCCTCCTTCCCTCCCTCCCTCCCTTCCAAGCTTTCTTCCTCACTCTCCTTCCTTCCTTCCTTCCTTCCTTCCTTCCTTCCTTCTTTCCTAGCTTTCTTCCTCTCTCCCAAGCTCCTTCCTTCTTTCCTTCCTTCCTTCCTTCTTTCCTAGCTTTCTTCCTCTCTCCCATTATCCTCCCTCCCTCCCTAGCTTTCTTCCTCTCTCCCAAGCTCCTTCCTTCCTTCCTTCCTTTCTTCCTTCCTTCCTTCCTTTCTCAGTGTAGATCTAATGATGATAACATTCTGCTTGCAATTTATTTAAAATAAATAAATAAATCCAGCAACTCAGGAGCAATTTTGGAGCCCTTGACGTAACCCTGCCACAGGCAAAACCAAACAGACACAAACACACATACACACAATGCAATTTGTGTCATTATTCTACTATGTTGTTTGTGTATGTGTGTGTGCATGTCCTATTTTGTTATAGCTGTTCACAACAATAGCAAAACAATCTTATTCTTCGGGGCTCTGTTTTTAATTGCCATCCTGCTCAGCTATTTTCTAAGTTAGGTGAGAAAGTTGCAAATAAATATATAGACACTTAAATAAATGAAATAGAAGACCAGAGGCCTGAGAAAGATATACAACTTCTCTTTTGAAAGATCCAAAAAGGCCACTGCGAAAAGAAAATCAAGGTTTGTTTTCACATTATATGTGTGATGTAGTTGCTAGGAGATTATTGTTATTAATCTTTAAGGTGATAATTAAAAAGCTAAATGATTATTGGGAATTAAAGAGGAGTTAACCAAATGATATATAAAGTATAGGGGGTGGTACGTTCTAATTGGTAATTGTGGGGAAAACTTTTTTTGAAATGTTTGAATTGAGATGGAGTTTTTGAAACGATGAAATAAGAATATGCGATGAAATTGTAAACCTGACAGATAAAAGTATAAAGCACGATGAATATGAAGATATGAGAATTATTTCAAGTTAAAAGAAATAGAAATGAATAGAAAATACATAAAGTAAGTTTGAGAAAAGTGCTTGGGAAAATTAATAAAAAATATGGAAAATAATGATAAGATATGAAACTAAATGTGAAAGACGAATATGAAATCAAGATCATGTTTGTATGGAAATGTGAAAACCTGGAATCATGCCGTTCATTAAAAAAAGATATTCTAAAAATGTGAAAGAAAAAAACTTTTTTCCAAAAAAAGAAAGATTTGTTTTCCACTATTTTGGAGAATAGGACACAGGCTGGTAGATAGAAGATGGATATTATGACTGCTTTTGAAGAACAGTTTAGACTGGAATTGCTGGTGAACTAACAAGCCAAAAATCAGGAATCCCTTATAGATAGTCTTCAAATAATTACCATAATTCAGCCTGGTGATTACGGTCATAAATCATGATATGGTCATAAAGCAGGTCATCATGCTATCAGATCCTCAAATTATGACCATAATTCAATTTGGAAATTATGGTTATAAGTCACAATGTGGTCATAAAGGAGGTCTTCATGTGACAATATCCTCGACTTACAACCATTATTCAACCTGGCAATTACGGTCATAAGTCATGATACGGTCATAAAATGTTCATTAAGTGAATCTATTGTTCATTATTGACCAGTTTTTCTGGAAACTGAAACTAAACGCCGGTTTTTCATAAAAATGTTGAAAATCACAATCACCGTTGGTAGTTTTATGGGGGCAGTTGTCTTTTTTGGATTTTATTTATTTTTAGCTTGGTATTTTAACTCACTTTTTTTTTTCAATTTTTTTTTAGTAACAAAAACAAACAAATAAAACCATCTTTCAGTTTTTCAGTGTGTCAGTTGGGTATATATATTTTGTGCACATAATAATATCATATATTTTTCTTGCTTATTTATATTTATAACTATTCTAATCAATATTTTATATCACATTGGTCAATTGTTGTATTATCATTAACACTGTAATTATTACCTTTCAAAAATATATTCCATCATTCCCTAAGTTATATTGTATTTTAACACATTTTTGAATAAAATAAAAATAGAATGAAAAAAAATTGTTTAAAAATCCGTCATATTTCCTCAGAGTACTACCAACAGCCATAAATGTAAGTGATCCTGTGATCCCAGGGGACAGCGAGGGGCGATGTTGGAACTTAATACAGGGCCATTAAGTAGCTTTTCAGGGGTCCCTCATAATTTCAAGTTGTCGCTAAGCTGCTAATCGTAAGTTACAAGGCCGCCTGTAATGACAATTCTTGCCAAATTCTCTGCCCTTCAGCTGACCTCTCTTATGGGGGGTAATGCTAATTGAAAATGTGGCCCTTGATTCAACAAAATTACACAAGAATAATACAGTGCACAGGTGGGAGGAGAACAGAATAACAGAGTTGGAAGGGACTTTGGAGGTCTTCTAGTCCAACCCCCTGCTTAGCAAGAAACCCTATCCCTTCCTGTCCTTCTCCTTCTCCTTCTCCTTCTCCTTCTCCTTCTCCTTCTCCTTCTCCTTCTCCTTCTCCTTCTCCTTCTCCTCCTCCTCCTCCTCCTCCTCCTCCTCCTCCTCTCTTCCAACCCCAGTCCCTTCTAGCACTGATGATACCTAGCTGGGTAATGAAATGTCTACAAGAAAACAACCAAGCTCAGAGAGCGCCAAATAAATCACACAATCCTCCCCCTCCTCCCCCTCCTTCTATTCCTTCTCTTTCTCTTTTTTCCTTCTCTTTCTCCTTCCCCTTCCTCTTCTCTTTCTCCTTCTTTGTCTCCTCTTCCTCTTCCTCCTCTTCCTCTTCCTATCTTCAGAGAACTGGAAATATGGTTTTCCCTTCTCCTTCCCCTTCCTCTTCTCTTTCTCCTTCTTTGTCTCCTTCTCCTCTTCCTCCTCCTCCTCCTCCTCTTCCTATCTTCAGAGAACTGGAAATTAATTTTTCCTTCTCTTTCCCCTTCCTTTTCTCTTTTTTCTTCTTTGTCTCCTTTTCCTCCTCTTCCTCCTCCTCCATCCTTCTTCCTTCTTCCTTCTCCTTCTCTTCTGTAGAAAATCTGCCTGTCTGATCTTTAAAAGTTGATAAAGACTTAGTGGCATATAATCAATCAACAGTCCCAATAATTCAATAATTCAGAACTTATTACCTTGGCTCAGTTATTGCTTGAATGGGCCATTTATATATATATATATATATATATATATATATATATATATATATATATATATGTGTGTGTAAGGTTTTTAAGCTGATAATTTTAAATAATAAATAAGGGAGACTAGTATAGATCTATTTCGAGCTAGTTAGCTCTCTTCAGCTAGCCATACCCTTACTGGGATTCGAACCAGGGAAGTATTACATGTGAGGCAGTTGTAATTGCCTCTACACCACTGGCTCTCTCCTTATCAGCTCCTTATCATATATATATTTGTATTTACTGAATGCAGAGTGGTCAGATGTTTGCAAGAAATAAAACCTTCAGCGTACAAAATATAGTAATAAAACAACTATCAAAGCAACACTGAGAGAGAGTTTTAAATCAGATCAATATAGAAACAATTCTTAGGGCATCCTACTGAAGATTTCCATGTGAACTGACTTTTGGAAGTCTATCAGAGATGCAGAGAGAAACTTGTGGAAATATTCTAAAGGAAAATAAAAGTTCCTTCAAGATAGAAAGAGGCAGAGAGCTACCTGGAAGGGATGACAGGCAACCCCCGCCCCCCCCGCCTCCCCCCAAAAATGTGTTCTACTGTGGGCAGGTAGTTATATTTTTTACTGAGAAGCAAAAATCCATAATTTCTTGCTTACTGTGTCTTGGGAACAGAGTTTTGGCTTGAAGGGGAACAAAACCCCTGAAATAACATGAAAAGGAGGAAAACAGAGATGAGGATGGAAGTGTTGAGAGAGAGATAGAGAGAGACAGAGGTCAGAGTTGGCTAAGTTCTCAAATTTTACAGTATTTATGGATTTGGTCTTTTCAGGCAAGTCGGCTGAGTTGAGATTTTTTTTCCTCGTGAGATTCCAACTTCTGCTTTAAAAGTCTAGTCCATCTAATTTCAGGATCTCCAACGAAGAACTTGGGGGGTTCAGAATGATAGAGTAACAAAACAACAGCGTTGGAAGGGACCTTGGAAGTCTTCTAGTCCAACCTTCTACTCAAGCAAGAGACCCTATCCCATTTCAGACGAAGGATTGTCCAGTCTCTTTTTGAAAGACTTCATATTTGGAGCACCCACAACTTCTGAAGGCAAGCTGTTCCACTGGTTAATTGCTCTGACTGTTAGGAAATTTGGCAAATGGAAGAACCAAGCATTTAAGGTTCAGTAGAGATTCTCAGTCATCCAGGACTTGGTTGTCCTAAAAGGGGCTGTTTTCAGGAGGCAACTGGACTTTCTTCTTGATGTTTTTTACTTCTGAAGACGTTTCACTTCTCATCCAAGAAGCTTCTTCAGCTTTGACAGGATGCAAGGATGCAAATGACCAGTTGTCTGCAAGGAATATGAATTCTTCCATTCCTCCCTATCCTGTCATAGCTGAAGAAACTTCTTGGATGGGAAACAAAACATTTTGAAAAGAAAAGAAACCCAAGAAAGTCCAAGTTGCCTCCTGAAAAAGCAACTTTGAGACAAGCATTTAAGATGTTATCTAGTTTATTTATTTATTTATTTGATTTGATTTGTCAATCGCTTACAAGACAATAGATATAAGTATATACATAGTTATGAATACATGAAATGAGTACATATAAGACAAATAAAAGAAACAGTAAGACATTTTGCTTCTCTTCCAAGAAGCTTCTTCAGTTCTGACTGAATGGTGGAGGATGGAAGGATTTATATTCCTTGCAGTCATCTGGTTATTAGTATTCCCTCTGGGAGTCATTTGCCTTCAGCTCACATCATTGGTGAGCATTCTCAAAGGAGTCCAAACAGTCAGGGATCTTAGTATTCTGTTTTATTTTATTGATTGATTGATTTTTATTTGTCAATTTGTCAACTGCTTACAAGATAATAGGTATAAGTAAAAACATAGTTATGAATAAATGGATACATATAAGAAAAATAAAAAAAAATAAAAGAAACAATAGGACAGGGATGGTAGACACATTGGTGCACTTATGCATGCCCTCTACAGGCCTCTTAGGAAAGGGGTGATGTCAGTAGTAAACACTCTGAGGTTAAAGTTTTTGGGTTTTGGGGGAAGAAACCAGAGAGTCAGGTAGAGTATTTGCTGAAGTCGTATTTCCTGCAATCAAGGCTGGTGCGGTTAACCTTGAGTTTGTATCTATTATGTGCTCTTGTGTTGTTATGGTTGAAGCTGAAGTATTCATTGACAGGTAAGTCATTGCAATGTATGATTTTATATACCATACTTAGATCAGACCGAAGACGGAGTAATTCAAGGTTTTCTAGGTCTAGAATTTCAAATCTGGTGACATAATGTATTCTACAACGAGTAGAGGAGTAGAGAAATGTCTGCTAGAAAACCACCAAGTCAGAGAGCATCAAAAGACCCAACAGTCCTTCCCTCCTCCTCTTCCTCCTCCTCTCCTTTTCTTTCTCTTTTTGCTCCTCTCTCCCTTCCTTTCCCCCCTGCTCCCCCTCCTCCTCCCCTTCCCCCTTATCTTCCTCAACTTCCTTCACCTCCTTCTCCTCCTCCTCCTCCTCTGCCTCTTCACAAACCCTAATCCCTTATACTGCTGATGTTGTTACCTAGTTGGATCGTGAAGCAGAATAACAGAGTTGGAAGGGACCCTGGAGGTCTTCTAGTCCAAGCCGCTTCTCAGACAGGAAACCCTCTACCATTTCAGACAAATCTCTTTCTAAAAGCCTCCAGTGATGGAGCACAAACAACTTCTGGAGGCAAGTTGTTCCACTGGTGAATTGTTCGCACTGTTAGGAAAGTTCTGCTTACTTGTAGGTTGCTTCTCTCTTTGATTTGTTTTCATCCTTTGCTTCTTGTCCTGCCTTCAAGTGGTTTGGAAAATAGGTCTCTTCTTTGTGGCAACCCCTCAAATATTGGAAAACTGCTATCATGTCCCCCAGTCCTTCTTTTCTTTAGAGTAGATATTCCCAATTTTATTTATTATTTATTTATTCATTTGTCAAGCAAGTATTAGATAACAGATAGAAGTATAAGCATGGTTATGAATACATGAAATGGATACGAATAATAAGAAACAACAGGATAGGGACGGTAGGCACGTTGGTGCGCTTATGCACGCCCCCTACAGACCTCTTAGGAAAGGGGTGAGGTCAATAGTAGACAGTCTAAGATTACAGTTTTTGGGGTTTGGGGAAGAAACCACAGAGTGAGGTAGAGTATTCCAGACATTGACCACTCTGTTGCTGATGTCGTATTTCCTGCAATCAAGTTTGGTGCGGTTTACTTTGAGTTTATTTCCTACAACCATTCTTCATATGTTTTAGCCCCCATTTCACTAATCATTCTTAATGATGTTATTGTTCATTGTTAATGCTAGTGTTACTAATTAGTAATGTGGTGATTTACTTAACAACGGTGGCAAGAAAGATCGTAAAATGGGGCAAAACTCACTTAACAAATGACTCAACAACAGAAATTTTGGGCTCAGTTGTGGTTGCAATGCATATTATCATTTAATCCATTCTATATCTTGGTTTCTTTTTCAAAAGATTCAGGGATCCCATTATTTTTCAAGATT
The DNA here is from genome assembly GCA_023653725.1 of Bungarus multicinctus. Taxonomy (NCBI): domain Eukaryota; kingdom Metazoa; phylum Chordata; class Lepidosauria; order Squamata; family Elapidae; genus Bungarus; species Bungarus multicinctus. Next base: position 273,630,411 of record CM042834.1, on the reverse strand, counting down.
AACTCTGCCCAAATCAATCTATAAATTTCTAAAATGAATTCTGGACTTGGGCTATAATTTTCACAAATTTCAAACTTTAGCTTCTGGGCCTCTTCAGACAGATATTAGTCCTCTGTGTATTGATTCAAGCACAGCTCTAAAGAATCACGATTCGGTGATTTTTTTTTTTTAATATAGATTTTGTCAAGAAGCAGATGCCCAGATAAACATTGACAAAAATACATATTCTACATGAAAGAATCTTGAGACAACAGTTATGTTCCAGATTGCTTTATTTGATGCTTTGTTGGTGGTGTTTTATTTCTGGGTATGTACTCATTGGTATTGTAGCAGTGGGAAATAGGAACACTGATCGAGAGAGAGAGAGAGGATAGATAGAGATAGAGATAGAGATAGAGAAAGATATAGATATATATGTAAAGAGAGAGGGGGAGAAGGAGAGAGAGAGGGAGAATAGATTAGATTAGATTAGATTAGATTGGATTGGATTGGATTGGATTGGATTGGATAGATAGATAGATAGATAGATAGATAGATAGATAGATAGATAGATAGATAGATAGATAGATAGATAGATAGATAGAGATAGAGATATAGAGAGATAGATAGAAATATAGAGATATAGATAGAGATAGAGAAAGATATAGATAGATAGATATAAAGAGAGAGGGGGAGAAGGAGAGAGAGAGGGAGAATAGATTAGATTAGATTAGATTAGATTAGATAATAGATAGATAGATAGATGATAGATAGAGATAGAGATATAGAGAGATAGATAGAGATAGAGAAAGATATAGATAGATAGATAGATAGATAGATAGATAGATAGATAGATAGATAGATAGATAGATATAAAGAGAGAGGGGGAGAAGGAGAGAGAGAGGGAGAATAGATTAGATTAGATTAGATTGATGGATGGATGGATGGATAGATAGATAGATAGATAGATAGATAGATAGATAGATAGATAGATAGAATTCTTTATTGGCCAAGTGTGGTTGGATACACAAGGAATTTGTCTTGGTGCAAATGCTCTCAGTGTACATGAAAGAAAAGATACATTTGCCAAGAGTCAAGAATCATAAGGTACAACACTTAACAATAATCATAAGATACAATAGGCAATCAAATCAAAGGTCTCAACAAAGGTAGGGTTAGCCCTCAGCTATCCTAATAAGCATTGTTCAACAAGCCCCTTCAGTGCATCAGCCAAATTTCAACCAAGCTTAGCTCAGTCAAACTCCTAGGATTTGTACATGGCCCCATGGGAATCTGACAATAACCAACAGAATGCATGTTCTTGCCCAGGAACAGGAAACTCAGGCTCCAAGCCCAAGAGAAGTATAAAAATCCCTCACTCTCAATTCCCAGTGGTCAGCTACCTAGAATCACCCATGTGCTTGGTGGCTCTGTTTCATCATTAAGCCATCTTTCCAATCAGCCTTCATTTCTCCAGTGTCTTTCTCCTGGCTTGGAACTGAACCATATTTCTTCCAACAGGTCCATACAGGTTCAAGATAGATGAGGATGAGTTCTAGTTCTGCCTTAGGCATATAAATCAGTCGAGTGACTGGGCCAAACACCAGGAGACTTGTGAGTTCTAGTCCTCCTTTAGCCATGAAAGCCAGCTGGGTGACCTTGGGTCAATCACCAGGAGACAGAGAGTTCTAGTTCTACCTTAGGTATGAAAGTCGGCTGGTGACTTTGGGCCAATCACCAGGAGATGGTGGCTTCTAGTTCTACCTTAGGTGTGAAAGTCAGCTGGGTGACTTTGAGCCAGGAGTTAGTGAGTTCTAGTCCTGCCTCAGGCATGAAAGCTGTCCGGAGATTTTAAGTGCTTCTCTGCCCAACCCACCTCACACAGCTGTTATTGTTGGGGGAAATAGGAGAAGCAAGAACTATTAAGTACATCCATCTCCTTGCGTTACTTCCAAAGTAATGAAAGTAGAATAAAAATCTAATTAAAAAATTAAAAAATAAAATATAAAATAAAATAATGCAATAAAGTCAAATAAAATGAAACAATAAAATAAAATAATACAACAAGACAAAATAAATACAATACAGTACAATAATCAATGAAATTCTAAGATAACAGATAATCAGAGTTGGAAGGGATTTTGTAGGTTATCTAGTCCAACCCCCCCCCAGCCCAAGTGGGAGACCCTACACCATCTCTGACAAATGGCAGTCCAATCTCTTCTTGAAGGTCTCAAGTGATGGCGCTCCCACAACTTCCGAGGGCAACTTCTGTTCCACTGGTTGATTGTTCTCACTGTCAGAAAGTTTGTCCTTATTTCCAGGTTGAATCTCTCCTTGTTCAGTTTCCATCCATTGTTCCTTGTGTGGCCTTTGGGTGCTTTAGAGAATAGCTTGACCCCTTCCTCCTCTCTGTGGCAGCCCCTCAAATATTGGAAGACCGCTATCATGTCTGCCCTGGACCTTCTCTTTACTCTATATGCTTGCAAAAATCTAGGGGGACTCTTGTGTGCTCTTCCAGACACTGTTGCAAAAAATAAAATAAAATAAAATAAAATGAAGAAAAAGAAGGAATAGAAATCAAACAAATGTTGCAGTTAGGATACATGTATCATTGCACCTTTGCTCTCATTTGCCTGTAGGGTTTTTTTTTCTCTCTCTCTCTCTCTCTTTTTTTTTTTCCAGTGGCTTAAAATTGTAAGCAAGCTTCAGGAGCCTGTAGTAGGAAAAGAGAGAGCAGTGGAGTTTGAGAGCATATTTCATGGCGAATCTGTCTCTGGCATGTCATCCATCTAAACTAGAAGTCTAATGTGGTCTGTCATATGTAATCCGGTTGGCAGGGCTCCAGTGAAATGCTCTCCTTAGCAAGCAATCCAGGTGTGGTCATGAGTTTATCTGGTTCTTGTTTACTCCAGGTACATAAAGGGGGTAGGAAGCCTGTGTGTTGTAACTGGGGCAGCGCCATTGGATTGCAACCAACCGTGGAGGCTCTTTCTCCCCTTTCTGTGGTTAAAGCATAATTCAGACGTGGGTCTCTCAACATACCTGGGCGCTGCCTTGTTGTTGTCCTGACTAGAATAATAGGATTGGAAGGGACCTTTGAGGACTTCTAGTCCAGTCCCCTGTCTGTGGCAGGAGATGCTAGAACATTCTGGATTTTATTTGGGTTTGAGGCGGGATGGGTACACATAATCATAGGAAGAATAAGAGAGTGGAATAATAGGGTGGAAACCCAAAGGGCAGTTAGATTTGTTTTTTTCTTTGAAGATGTTTCACTTTTCATCCAAGAAGCTTCTTCAGCTCTTCACAATCATAACCTGGATGACTGAGAACTCCCCATAGAAAATAGGATTGAAAGGGACGCCGGAGGTAGACAGATAGATAGATAAATAGATAGACAGACAGACAGATGAGATAGATAGATAGATAGATGATAGATAGATAAGAAAGAAAAGGATGGGTAAGTTGGTGAGTGGATGGATGGATGGGTAGATTAGATATAGATAGATATCCCACCTTTATTAATGGGCCAGTAAGGCCTGGGCCAGTCTACTCTACATAACAAAGGTCTACCTCCTTCAGGCAGAGCCATTCAATTGCCCTTCATTGCACCACCCACCAAGTTTCAACCAAACTTAGCACACAGACAACCTACAAAGCTAGCTATGACCTCTGACAGCAGCCAATCAGGATACTCTTCCTGTGCCCCAGGAGGTTCAAAGCCCAGAGAGGGCATAAAACCCAGGGACTCTCAGCATCTCTTCCTTTATTGCCCAGGATCCCCAAGCCATGTGGTCCTGTCCACCATTAAACGATCTTTCCAAGCAGTTCCCATATTTCCAGTGTCTTTCTTCCCCACTTGGAACTGAACCCAGAAGGATATTTTTCCAATGATGATAGATAGATGATAGGTAGGTAGGTAGGTAGGTAGATACAGTAGATATGGATGGGTGGGTGAGTGGGTGAGTGGATGGATGGAAGGATGGATGGATGGACAGATTAGAGATAGATAGATAGATAGATAGATAGATAGATAGATAGATAGATGATTAATAGATATACATAGATGTATGGATGTATGGATCAGAGGTGGTATTCAGCAGGTTCTGACCAGTTCTGGAGAACCAGTAGCAGAAATTTTGAGTGGTTTGGAGAACCAGCAAATACCACCTCTGACTGGAGATTTTGCAGTATCCTTCCCCTGCCATGCCCATCAAGCCACGCCCACCAAGCCACGCCCACAGAACTGGTAGTAAAAAAAAAATGAATCCCACCACTGGTATGGATATATGTATGTATGTATGTATGGATAGATGGATGGATGGTGGCTGGTTGGATAGATAGATAGGTAGGTAAGTAGAGATAGAGAGATAGACATGTTTATGTATCTCTATCTAACATACAGTATCTATCTATCATATCTCTCTCTCTCATCTGTTTGTCTGTCTGTCTGCCTGCCTACCTACACTGATGGAGCAATCCATTAGTACACAGAGCAAACCACCCCTCCCTTCTAGCACCGATGATGTTCCCTAGCTGGGTCACGAAACGTCTGCAAGGAAACAACCAAAGTCAGAGAGTTCCCAAGATGCCCACCAGTTTCTCTTCTCCCCCAGAACCCTGGCAAGATGGGACAGAGATTGTTCAACTCATTCCAAACCAACCCACAAAAGATAATAAAAAAAAAAAACCTCACTCTATAGGAAAACATTTTGCTGCCGCAGCTCTTATAGCAAAGGACTTTGTATTGTGAATCAGGCAGGCCGTGAAGTTCCTCCAGGATTTCAGCTTCACGTCTCCGTCTTCGCTCGGTGGGAATAAAATTTTGCCCTTAGAATAATTACAACCATCTCATGCTGGGTAGCGTTGAATGTCCCCCACCCCCCACTGTTTCACTAGGGAGAAAGAGCTTGGCATCATTGAAGGGATTGTCAAATCTCCTTTTGGGTAGTGGGGGGGTCTCTGAAGGCTGCTTCTTTCTTCTCTTCCTTCGGGGTGGCAAATCCTGCAATAAGCAACCTGAGAGGTGGAGGGCTAGGAGATGGTGAGCCGAAGCGGAAATCTGCATATTTTCCCACCCTCTAATAAGAAATAATCCAAGTTAGCAGCTGCTCCCGAACCCATCCTTATTGAAATATGACTGTAATATAGAAAAGATAGCTCCACCAATATTAATGTCCTCGGTGTTTTGCGGAATGTTTGCAAGGAAAAAAAGAAAGGAAAAAGGCAACAATCTCTCATGTATTTTGCTTTTATTTATTTTTTTCCTTCCCCCTCCTTTTATTTTTATTAGAAACTGCTTCATTAGCTTTAAAAGAGTTGGAGAGAGAGAGAGAGAGAGAGAAATGATGGAGGCTGTTTTTTTCTTCCTCACTTCTCTTTTTTCTCCTCCGCTTCTCCGGTTGCTTGGGAAAGAAGTTAGGAGAAAAAATAAAGAAAGAAAGAACATTCTTTCATAAACAACTTTCTCCCTCTGGCTGGCATATTCGGAGAGTATATTAATTTTTTTTTTCCTTCCCTCCCCTTCAAGAAAAGAAAAGCAGCAAACCCTAGAAATATTTGCATGCTAATGTCCCCACCAAGGCTTTGAGACAGACAGACAGACAGACAGACAGACAAGGGGTGAGCCATGGATTAAAATAGCAGCCACAGGATCAAGTCCCATAATAAATGGGTCTTCCCTTCCCTTCCCATTTTTCTTCCCTTCCCTTCCTTCCCTTCTGTTTTCCTGTCCCATTTCCTTCCTTCCTTCATTTCCCTTTCCTCCCCATTTTTCCTTCCTTTCCTTCTCCCCTTCCTCTTTTTTTCCTCTTTCCTTCCCTCTTTCCCTTCCCCTTTCCTAATTTTCCTTCTCTTTCCTTCCTATTTCCCTCCTTCCTTCCCTTTTCATTTTTCCTTCCCTTCCCTTCCCCTTCCCCTTTCCTTCTTATTTCTCTCCTTCCTTCCCTTCCTTTCTATTTTTTCCTTCCCTTCCCTTATTATTTCCTTCCTTCTTCCCTTCTATTTTTCCTTCCTTGCCTTCCCTCTCCCCTTCCTCTTTTCTTCCTCTTTCCTTCCTTCCCTCCTTCCCTTCCCTTTTCCTAGTTTTCCTTCCCTTTCCTTCCTATTTCCCTCCTTCCTTCCCTTCCCTTTTCATTTTTCCTTCCCTTCCCTTTCCCCTTTCCTTCCTATTTTCCTCCCTCCTTCCCTTCCTTTCTATTTTTTCTTTCCTTCCCTTCCCTTATTATTTCCTTCCTTCTTCCCTTCCTATTTTTTCCTTCCTTCCCTTCCTTTCTATTTTTTCCTTCCTCGCCTTCCATTTCCCCTTCCCCTTTCCTTCCCCTTTCCCTCCTTCCTTCCCTACCCTACCCTTCCCATTTTTTTCCTTCCTTGCTTTCCTATTTTTTCCTTCCTCCCCTTCCCTTTCCTCTTTCCCTTCCTACCTCTTCCCTTGTAATGTGCACCATTGCTTCTGGCCAAGGTTAAATTTCCAGCTGGTGTATGAAAGTCACATTCCATTAGACGGGGGGGATGCCACAAAGAATTAAGATGGAGTGGACGGAGATATTTCTCTTGCACGTCTGCGAAGGGTTCTGACTTCTGATCCAGCATCTTTTGAGCAGGCAAAACAAATCAAAATACAGAGCAACAATCGGAGGGTTGTGGCTTAAGCCTAGGAAGCTTCATTCATTGGGCTCTTTTTCCTCCTCTGGAGAATTCGTGAATCCACCAGGTGGTAAAGAGGCCCTCTCCAGATTTTTCTGAAATATTAATTTGGGTCAGAAACACAATTGCCAGTCTGGATGCAATCTCCTGTCTTTCCTTCCTTCCTTCCTTCCTTCCTTCCTTCCTTCCTTCCTTCCTTCCTTCCTTCCTTCCTTCCTCCCCTTCCCTTCCTTCCCATTGTTTTCCTTCCTCCTTCCCTTCCATCCCTTTCCTTTCCCCCTTTCCTTCCCCTTTCCTTCCCTTTCCCTGCTATTTCCTTCCTTCTTTCACTTCCCCTTCCTTCCTCTATCCCTCTCCTTCCCTTTCTCTTCCTCTTCCCTTCTTTCGTTTCTGCTTTTCCTATTCCTTTCCTTTCCCCTTCCCTCCTATTTCCATCCTTCCTTCCTTCCTTCCTTCCTTCCTTCCTTCCTTCCTTCCTTCCTTCCTTCCTTCCTTCCTTCCTCCCTCCCTCCCTCCCCTTTCCCTTCCTATTTTTCCCTCCCCTTTCCCTATTTCCTTCCTTCCTTCTTCCCCTTCCTTTCTCCCTCTGTCCCTCTTCTTTCCTTCCCTTCCCTTTCCCTTCCTATTTTTTCCTTCCTTCCTCCTTCCCTTCCTTTCTTCTTTTCTGCTTTTCCTATCCATTCCCTTTCCCTCCTATTCCCTCCCTTCCAATCCCTTCCTTTCTTCCCTCCCTTTTCTCCCTTCCCCCTCTCCATCCTCCTCCTCCCATCTCTCCTCCTCCCCCCTCTCATATTGACTACAACTCCCATCATCTCCGACTTAAAAAACAAACAGGACTTGAATTTTGCAGAAACGCCAGTAAGCTGAGAAAAGCTGGCAAAGAGTGTTTATAATCATAAAAATGCAGAAATAAGAACAATTAAATCTAACCCAACTGTTAGATAGTTTGCGTAATGCTGCCTGAAATTTCCCAGTAAGCATTTTCCCCCCCTCGTAATGAAAAATAACTTAGGACGCGACACGAACAAGGTGTTCTAATTAAATAGATTTGTTTACATCTTGTGCCACGAAAAGCTAATTCAGGCTGATATACTATATATTCCATTGCTATCTCTCTCCCTCTCAGTGCAGAAAAAACACCCATTTTTAAGTAGTATTTTATTTAAGAATGTTTTTAAAGGCTGCTTGATTAAGGAACCAGTGATTTAATGAAACAAGCTTCTCATTTTCTTAGGGAAGAATTCATACAATGCTGTGTGCAAGTGTCTGTGTGTATCTATATGCAAAAAGGCAGGAAAAGGCCACAGAGTGAGCGGTTTATCACAATATTCCCTCTCTTTTTATTATGTTGCTTTTGCTACTCAAGTTGAGTCGAGAAGTTCTCACAGCCTGTGGTCAGGACATGTTTTTATGAAGTGACGATTAGAAGCAAGGTTAAAAAAGATCAACAAAGCAGAGCTGTAGAGGCTGTGAAGTTTTAAAAGACTAACAGAATTGGATGGGACCTTGTAGGTCATCTAGTCCACTGCGCCTTGTCTTTTAGGAGAAAACCTAAGTATCTAGATGGGTATGGAGATTCTCAGTCCTCCAGGTGATAGTTGTCCCAAACTATTAGTTTAGGTGATAGTTGTCCCATGCTATTTCTTTGAAATTGCCTTGCTTCTCATCCAAGAAGCATCTTCAGTTCTGAATGAATGCTGAAGGATGGAAGGATTTATACTTCTTGTAGACAGAGCTGGTCATTTGCATCCTTTTAGAGAGTCATTGAGGCCACTTGGAGATTGATCTGTGTCCTTGGGGTCACCTGAGTAATGCTAATGGTTCCTGCAGTTTGCAATTTTTTTCCTCTGGAAATCCATTCATACTCCCAGACCATTCAAAAGGGTTTCATCTCAAATTCCATGGCTAAAAGTCTGTAGAGATTCTCAGTTATCCAGGTCATGGTTGTCTCAAAGATGCTCTTTCAAGAGGCAACTCGACTTTCTGCTTTTTCTTTGAAGACATTTCACTTCTCATCCAAGAAGCTTCTTCAGCTCTGACTGGATGGTGGAGAATGAAAGGATTTATACTCCTTGCAGACAGCTGGTCATTTGCATCCTTTTAGAGAGTCGTTGAGGCCACTTGGAGGTTCGTCTGTGTCCTCAGTTGCCCCAAAGGTGCTTTTTCAAGAGGCAACTGGACTTTCTTGTTTTTCTTTGAAGATGTTTCGCTTCTCATCCAAGAAGCATCTTCAGTTCTGAATGAAGGATGAAGGATGGGAGGATTTATACTCCTTTGAGAGAGCTGGTCATTTGCATCCTTTTTAGAGAGTCGTTGAGGCCACTTGGAGGTTTGTCTTTATCCTCAGGGTCACCTAAGTAATGCAAACGGGTGTGGAGCCTTCCTGGAATTGCTGAAAGGACCGTGTTGTAACAGTTCCTAGAAGGCTCCACACCCATTTGCACTATTTGTACTACAAATGATGTCATCACGAGTAGGAGTTAATCTGTCCAGGGCTTTCTTTAGCTAGTTATTGTGGTCTGCCCATGTGAAGACCCTACCCAAAAGCATTTTTTTTTTCTTCCCATGAAGCAAAGCATCATCGCCGCTCCATTCTGCTGTTTGGATCCAAGCATCTCCATCCCTTTGTAGACCTGCTTCAAAGAGGTCCTTTGTGCAGAGAGATCCATCAAACCAAAACGCTCTCTTTGAAGATTTGAAAAACACAGCCAGGTGTGCCCAGTCTCGCTTTTGTTCTCAGAAGGCTACAGCTGGGCCGCCTGAGGAACATCTTACCATGAAGATGTTTGCTCCATTCTGTTGTTTGGAACTAGGTGTCTCTATCCCTTTGAGAAGCTGAATAACAGAATAACAGAGTTGGAAGGGACCTTGGAGGTCTCCAACCCAACTCCCTTTGCAAGCAGGAAACCCTCTATCATTTCAGACAAATGGCTGTCCAATCTCGTCTTTAAAAACTTCCTGGGTTGGAGCGTTCACGATTTCTGGAGGCAAGTCGTTCCACGGATTAATGGCTTTCACACTCAGGAAATGTCTCCTTAGTTCCAGGTTGCTTCTCTCCTTGATTACTTTCTATCCATTGCTTCTTGTTCTGCCTGCAAGTGCTTTGGAAAATAGGTTGACCCCCCCTCTGATGAATTTCCATCCATTATTTACACCCATTATAATGGATAACCATTTAAATGTGAGCCAACCAGGTGCAGCAGCTGCCAAAAAAGCCAACACAGTCCTAGGGCTGCATAAAAAGAGGGGCAGAATCAAGACCACGTGATGTGTTAATACCACTTTATAACGCCTTGGTAAGACCAAACTTGGAATGCTCCATCCAGTCTTGGTCACCACGATGTAAAAAAGATGTTGAGAGTCTAGAAAGAGTGCAGTGAAGAGCAACCAAGATGATTAGGGGACTGGAGGCTAAAAACTTATGAAGAACAGTTGCAGGAACTGGGTATGTTTAGGCCCATGATGGCGAACCTATGGCACGCATGCCACAGGTGGCACATGGAGCCATTTGTGCAGGCACGCGAGCCCCAGCCAAACTTACCTGAATTGTGCATGCACACACCTCCCAGCTGATTGTTGGCCCATTTGAGGCCTTTTTCAGCATCTCTGAGGCTCGAGGGAAACCTCTGCAGCCTTGGGAGGCCGAAAAATGGGCCTTCCAGAAATACTGGAAGTGCCCGTTTTCAGCCTCTGGAGGGCTGCTGGAGCCTGGGAGAGACCGTTTTCACCCTCCCGGGGCTCAAGGGAAGCCTCTGCAGCCTTTGGAGGCCAAAAAACGGGCCCGTTTCATCACAATACTGGAAAACTCCCATCTGTCAGAAATGGTGTAGGGTTTCCTGCTTGGGCAAGGGGTTGAACTAGATGACCTACAAGGTCCCTTCCAACTTCATTATCTGATACCTTCAGTGTTGGAGCACCCACAACTTGTTTCACTGATTTATTATTCTCACTGTTAGGAAATTTCTCCTTAGTTCTAGATTTCTTCTCTCCTTGATTAGTTTCCATCCATTGTTTCTTGTCCTGCTTTCGGGTGCTTCGGAAAATAGTTTGACCTCCCCTCTACTTTGTGGCAGCCCGTCAAATATTGGAACACTGCTATCATGTCACCCCTAATCTTTCTTTTCATTAAACTAGACAAACTCAATTCCTGCAACCATTCTTTCTATGCTTTAGCCTTTGCATGTTGACTGGGGTGACATGATAGCAATTTCCTGACAGTTAGAACAATTTAACCAGTTGGAAGGAATTCTCCAACACTGGAAGTTTTTAAGAAGAGATTGGATAACCATTTGTCTGAAAGTGGTGTAGGGTTTTCTGCCTAAGCAGCGGGTTGGGTTTAAGGAGAAACATCTTAACACTGAGGACAAATAATCAGTGGAACAGCTTGCCTTCAGAAGTTCTGGGTCAACATATTTTCCAAAGCACCTGAAGGCCAGACAAGGAACAATGGATGGAAACCGATCAAGGAGAGATTCAAGGATTGGACTAGAAGATCTCCAGGGTCCCTTCCAACTCTTCTCTTCTCTTCTCTTCTCTTCTCTTCTCTTCTCTTCTCTTCTCTTCTCTTCTCTCCTGTCTTCTCTCCTTTCCTCTTCTCTTCTCTTCTCTCCTTTCCTCTTCTCTTCTCTTCTCTTCTCTTCTCTTCTCTTCTCTTCTCTTCTCTTCTCTTCTCTTCTCTACTCTTCTCTCCTCTCCTCTCCTCTCCTCTCCTCTCCTCTCCTCTCCTCTCCTCTCCTCTCTTCTACTCCATTCTACTCCATTCTATTCTATTCCATTCTACTCCACTCCACTCTACTCTACTCTATTCTCTTTGCTGCTGTTCTCTGAACTCTTTCTCGAGACATCTTTTTTTTTTTTTTAATATCATGGTGACCAAAGCTGGATGCCATATTCCAAATGGGTTCCTGCCTCAAACCTGCTTCAAAGAGATTCTTCCTACAAACTGTCATCAAAGGCAAGCACCTCCTTTGAAGATTTGAAGGACCCAGTCATGCATGAATAATCTCCCTGTTGTTCTCAGAAGGATGCAGCTGTGCCTGAGGAATGTCTTGCCATGAACTTGGTGATAATCCATGCATGGTTTGTTCCTTGAAGAAAGAATACTGCTCCCCTTTTGGGTGCTTAGAGCATCATACAAAAAAAAAAAAAAAAACCTTTGCTGCATGCCGTGGAATTAATTCCTCAAAAGTTCCATACTTTGCACATTCACTTATTTGCTGATTGTTTTTATTAAGCAAGAAAGGGGAGTTTTATTACTGCACAAATGAGAGCATCACGAGAAGAGAGATTCTTGGGAGATTGTTATTAATCTCCAGTGGTTATGAAGTGGCTAAAGATTTGGATTTTTTGTTTTTTGTTTTTTTTGAGAAATTAACAGAGGGCACACAATTCCTTTAGAGGAATTTTTTAAAAAATGTAAAAGCATGAGTGGAGTCTAGGGGCTAAAACATATGGATGACACAGGGTTGAAATGAGCAACAACAGCTCACAGGTCCTTGGGTGGCTCTTTGAGTTCAGTTGTTTCATGACACAAACAAGGGAATAGCATCAGGATCAACAACAAGAAAATAGCCAAGCTCAGAGAGTTCCAAAGACTCCACAGTTCAAACATGAGCTATGAATAATTCCCTTCAGTTGGTATCTACTGTATCTGTCTAACATGTATCTATATCTGTCTGTCCATCTGTCCATCATCCATCCATCCATCCATCCATCCATCCATCCATCCATCCATCCATCCATCCATCCAGCTAGCTAGCTAACTATCACTATTGTCTGTCTGTCTGTCTGTCAACCTAGAAGTAAGGAGAAACGTCCTGACTATGAGAATAATTAATAAATAGAATGACTTACCTTCAGAAGTTGTCTGGGATTGTACTGTATAAGGTCTCCTGCTGGAGAAGGGGGTTGGACTAGACTAAGTATTTCAAAATATAAAAGGAAATTCTAACGTATCCAACTTGTTTTTCTAATCTATATAGATTCATTTGACTGATGGGATAGAGCTGCAAACTTGTTCTCATACTTAGCTAACACTTTTCAACATTAGGTAAAATAATAGAACCACAAAATAAACAATGATGGAGAACATTAGGAGAACACATCAATATGATAACCTCTATATGTTAATCAATCTTTAGCTCATCTGGGTGTTGTTTGCTGGTGAGGTGGTGTTTACATTTTTTGACTTCTTTTTTGGCACTGGCTCCTAACCAGTTTGAAAGGTTTGGGCCTGGAATGTTGGATTTAGAACAGAGGTGGCTTTCAGCCAGTTCTGACCAGTTCTGGAGAACCGGTAGTGGAAATTTTGAGTAGTTCTGGAGAGCCAGCTAATCCCACCTCTGACTGGCCCTGCCCCCATCTATACTCTGCCTCCCAGCTGTTGGGCTGGGTCTTCCTTTGTTGCCCTGCACAGGAGAACGGAGCAGGAAAGCAGGTTAGTGGGGTGGGGAAGGAATGGGAATTTTGCAGTAACCATCCTCTGCCAGCCCACCAAGCCACGTCCACAGAACCGGTAATAATTTTTTTTATAATCCCACCACCGGTTTAGATTGAATAACAGAGTTGGAAGGGACCTCAAAGGTCTTCTAGTCCAACCCTCTGCTCAAGCAGGAGACCCTATATCATTTTTGATGTACATCTTCTCTGGATGATCTCACTTGTCTGTTAGCCATTTTCGGGACAACCACATAAGTTAAACAAACAGACACAAATAAATAAATAAATTTCCAGGACCTGCAGAAAACTAACCCAAACCAACAGAATTCCCCCACTGTACAGAATCACTTGATCAGGAAGTGGGGATGGCACATACATTTAGTAAATAAATACAAGTAAAAGTATTTTATAAATAAAAATATTAAGCCCTCAAACAATTGTGAATGTAATATTGTTCTTAAGGATCATTTTAAATAGTATAACCGGTTGGGTTTTATTTTATCACTCTGAGCAATTTATTCAGATTGCGGCTAAATTATTGATAATGTACAACAGACTGCTTCTATTATTGTATAACATTTGAAGATTCAAATGAAATTTGCAAAGGTAGAAAGAGAAGAGAAAAGAATGTAAGGATTACAGCCAAACTTTTCAAGGCTAGTCTAGTGAAGAGAAGGACTAGGGGAGACATGAGAGTAGAGGGTTAGGTATGTTTTCCATCTTGAGTTATATATAAAAATAATGAAGGGAGGATAAAACTAAAAATAAAGAAACAAATAAAAGGAAGTAGAATTTGTTTGGGAACCAGGAAAATTATCGTAACAGAAAGATACGTTCATAATGTCTCTCCTTCGTCTTGAGATGAGGCTGGAAGAATGTCATACAAATAATTCCATCAATAGAGGAACACTGGATGAGATCATTTCCAAGGTACCTTCCCCTTCGGTGACTATAATTCTCCCAGATGGTCCAAACAACAAATAAGAATTTTAGAATTTGGATCAGGTTAGGAACCCTGGAATACGATTATGTATATTTGCTGTGTAACTGAATTCTACAATATACAATTCAGCATTTCTCAAGCAGGAGATGCTATACCATTCAATTCAATCTATCCAGGGGTGGGATTCTACCGGTTCGCACCTATTCGCTAGAATTGGTTGTTAACATTCTAAGCAGTTCAGAGAACCAGTTGTTAGAAGAAATTACTGGCCTAATCCTGTAAGGAAGGCAGGAAGGAAACATTCTGGTGTTACTTACAGAAACTGCCTCTCTGTTAACTCTGATTACATTCTTGGCAGGACTAGACTCCCTGTCTCAGGAACTTCTCTGGAGTTTTTTTCCCCTCGTTTGCTGGTACTTTGCTTATGTGGAGTGATCATTCAAAGTTACAATGGCACTGAAAAAAGTGACTTATGACCGTTTTTCACATTTACAACTGTTGCAGCATCCCCACAGTCATAAGAGGCCAGGCAAGGAGATGCGTGCCTCGATGTGAGTGATATTGAGTTTATTTTTATTTTATTTTGTTTGGTTTGTCAATTGCTTACAAGATAATAGGTATAAGTAAAAACATAGTTATGAATACATGGATACATATAACAAAAATAAAAGAAACAATAGGACAGGGATGGTAGGCACGTTGGTGTGCTTATGCACACCATACCCAGCCAATAAAATGACCACCAAGCCATGTCCACCCAGTCACATGACCACCAAGCCACACCCACCATCTAAGCCATGCCCACAGAACCTGTTGTTAAAAAAATTGAATCCCACCCCTGAATCTATCTATATGAAAGCGAAATATCACTCACACATCATCACAAAATCTCCAGAACCGTAAAGCCTACAAACTTGAAATTTGGCACCTATGTTCCTCTTGGCTTCTACGTGCTCCCTAAGAAAGGATTTTTTCGAAATGACCATCAGAGCATTAGTATTTCCTATATTATTTTTAACACGCTCTGAAACTAAGGAGTTCTACTCCCCCTCCCCACCTGAAAAGAAATCTCTTCCAAATGCAAAACACAAGCAGAGGAAAGGAGTTTCAGTTTTACTTTCACAGCACCAAGCAGCTTTAGTACAGAACAGTTGAGCTAAGCCACGCCCATGCTCCTTGCTGTGTCCTTCTTGCCCACACAGCAAATAGTCTTTCAGTTTCCAAGCAGCCCTCAACTCTCACTGACAGGACACTAGCCAGATGAATACCAGATGGATGCTGGTTGGCAGAGGCACAATTTCCTCCCCCCTTTACTTTCCTCCCCAAAATCTAAGCCCGATCACATAGTTAGTTTTGTAGTGAAGCACGAGTATAGAGCTAGTTACAATATACAATTCAGCATTTCTCAAGCAGGAGATCTTATCTATACCATTCCATTCAATTACAATATACGATTCAATGTTTCTGGAAGTTGAATGGATTCGAGGGTTCAACAAGTAGTTAAACAAGTCCCAATGCTTGCTTGGATTTTTATTTGTATATATCACCCTTGCAATTTAAGCCCCAACGAATCTCTCTGGAGATTTACTATCCTTAAATCAGGGAGAAGGGAAAACACACACAGAAAACACCCCCTGTCTAATCCAACTGTTTGTGGAAGAAAAGTAGCAGCAGCCGAAAATGCGAGCCAACCGGTTTTCACGGGTGAATTGTTGCAATCATCTTTGCGAAGGGGTCCTTCCCGAAGCAGGAAGGTTTTGCAGCCTCACGCACAAAACATTTCCTTTATGCTCTGTCTCTTAACCAATTAATGCCACACTAAATTATACACCTGCCAGGTTTCTAATTGCACACCCCGGCAAAACAACTTTTGAGACATTGTTGCACCGATATTAACCTCCGGGAGAAGAGATCATAAAATGAGAGAGCGATAAAATTCGGATTCTGCAGGATTGCATTCCCTAGAATGAGATTCTGCAGAAGGATCCCTGATATATTATTTATTTATTTATTTATTTATTTATTTATTTATTTATTTATTTATTTATTTATTTTTGTCAATTGCTTACAAGATAATAGGTATAAGTAAAAAAAAACATAGTTATGAATACACGGATACATATAAGAAAAATAAAATAAAAATAAAAGAAACAATAGGACAGGGACGGTAGGCACATTGGTGCGTATATGCAGTGGAATGAAAAAGGATAGAAGGTCCCACATTTTGAAGAAGATTTCTGATCACCTGGGTTCCTGAGGATTTCAAAGCCCCATAGACCAATGGGTCAGTAGAAAGAGTGCAGAGGAGAGCAAGGAAGATGATTAAAGACCTGGAAGCTAAAACATATGAAGACCAGTTGCAGGAATTGGGTGCATCTGGTTTAAGGAAAAAAAGGACCAGATGGGACATGAT
Organism: Bungarus multicinctus; assembly: GCA_023653725.1. Taxonomy (NCBI): domain Eukaryota; kingdom Metazoa; phylum Chordata; class Lepidosauria; order Squamata; family Elapidae; genus Bungarus; species Bungarus multicinctus. The sequence continues at coordinate 273,613,993 of CM042834.1, read as the reverse complement.
AGCAGTGTTCCAATATCTCAGGGGCTTCCACAAAGAAGAGGGAGTCAAGTTATTCTCCAAAGCACCAGAAGGCAAGATGAGAAACACTGGATGGAAACTAATCAAGGAGAGGAGCAACCTGAAACTAAGGAGAAACTTCCTGATAGTGAGGACAATTAACAAGTGGAACAGCTTGCCACCAGAAGTTGTGGGTAGTTCAACACTGGAATCATTTAAAAAGAGACTGGACAGCCACGTCTCAAAATATAGGGCCTCGTGGTTGAGCAGGGGGTTTCAGTTCAATGCTGTTATTATGATGAACTGTTAAAGGATGTTTAGGTTGTTTAGCCTAATGAAAAGGACTGGGGTGACATCATAGCAGTCTTCCAATATTTAAGGGGCTGCCACAAAGAAAAGAGGGAGTCAAGCTCTTTTCCAAAGCATCTGAAGACAGGAGAGGAAACAATGGATGGAAACTAATCAAGGAGAGGAGCAACCTGAAACTAAGGAGAAACTTCCTGATAGTGAGGACAATTAACAAGTGGAACAGCTTGCCACCAGAAGTTGTGGGTAGTTCAACACTGGAATCATTTAAAAAGAGACTGGACAGCCACGTCTCAAAATATAGGGCCTCGTGGTTGAGCAGGGGGTTTCAGTTCAATGCTGTTATTATGATGAACTGTTAAAGGATGTTTAGGTTGTTTAGCCTAATGAAAAGGACTGGGGTGACATCATAGCAGTCTTCCAATATTTAAGGGGCTGCCACAAAGAAAAGAGGGAGTCAAGCTCTTTTCCAAAGCATCTGAAGACAGGAGAGGAAACAATGGATGGAAACTAATCAAGCAGAGAAGCAACCTAGAACTAAGAAGAAAATTCTTGACAGTGAGAAGAATTAACCAGTAGAAAAACTTGCCTCCAAAGGGTTTTTTTTAGAAGACATAGAGTGTCTACTATTGACCTCACCCCCTTCCTAAGAGGCCTGTGGGGGGCGTGCATAAGCGCACCAGTCGTGCCTACCATCCCTGTCCTATTGTTTCTTTTGTTTTTCTTATATGTACCCATTTCATGTATTCAAAACTATATTTATTCTTATAGCTGTATCTTGTAAGCGATTGACAAATCAAATAAATACTAAAAAAAAAAAATACTGAAAAATACATAGTACCGCCATTTTTTTTTTCTAAAATGGTATAAGATCTCCTGCTCTGTTTACCTACAAGTGGCTCGCCCTGGCAATGTTGATGGGGATATTTTTGATTAGGCTGTTGTTTACTGAGTTGCAGTCTCCATCCTGTAAAGACCAGAGGTGGTATTCAGCAGATGCCTTGGTGGTGCAGGCTGTTAATCATCTAGCACTTAGCTCAATTGCCTGCAATTAGTGCAGGTTCGAATCCCACCAGGCTCAAGGTTGACTCAGCCTTCCATCCTCTCGGGGTAGGTAAATTGAGGACCCAAGATTGTTGGGGGCAATAAGCTGACTTTGTAAAAATGCCGCTTGGGGGTGGCCAAAAGTCCTAGTAATAAGCAGGCATATACAATGGAATGAAGGCTATTGCCGAGCACTTAGCATGGTGCTCTAGAGACTGTAAGCTGCCCTGAGTCTCCGGAGAAGGGCGGCATATAAATGTAAATAAAATAAATAAAAATAAATAAATGCTGACCAGTTCTGGGGAACCGGTAGCGGAAATTCTGAGTAGTTTGGAGAACCGGCAAATGCCATCTCTGACTAGCCAAGCCTCCACCTCTTCTCTGCCTCCCATTGAGTCCCAGCTGATCGGCTGGGTCTTCTTTGGTTGCCCTGCAGAGGAGAATGGAGCTGGAAAGCAGGTTATGGGAGTGGTGAGGGAAGGGGGATTTTGCAGTGTCCTTTCCCTGCCACACCCATCAAGCCATGCCCACCGAGTCATGCCACGCCCACCAAGCCATGCCCACAGAACCGGTAGTAAAAATGTTTGAATCCCAGCACTGACTGGGTTGCAGTATCCTCAGGGACGTAACTTGATTAATTAGAGCTTAACGTATGGTCCTGATTCTGCACAGTTCTCTCTCTCTCACACACACACACAAACACACACAAATGCACAAACAAAAGTTTGGGAAACTGTTGCAAATTTTATTCCAACCAGGCCTCTTCGGCTAATAAAATCCAGGCCTCTAAAATTAAAATGTTCGTTTTACCATTGATTAAGCATTATTTTTAGTTGCTTCTACCTCTTAAACTCTGAAACAAGAGGACCTCCAATTACTCTTCTCTGAAGACAAAGTCAGCCTGCGCGATTTCCAATCATCTGGAAGAAGAGAATAGAAAAAAGTATCTTATGCATATTCTTCCCCCTCATTTATCTGGGGCATAATTACCTCTTTTCAGATATTCAACTCCAGCAATGAATATAAACAATGAAGGTTGCTAAAAATAAAATAAAATAAAATAAAATAAAATAAAATAAATTAAGCACCTTAACTTCACCGTTCCACAAAAGCTTCGCTTAAAAAAAAAAAACCCAAAATTTAGCAGAAAAAGTACATTTCTTTGTTCGCGTGGAGAATGTGACAAAATCAATGAGTGCATTAGGAACTTTCTAGATAGGGCTTCTGTTAAAAGTGGAGGTGAAAAATGGAGATGCAGAATTACTCCATTTCTGATTTCTCTTGTTCTCTGGAAATTACAAAATCTATAGAAGGGAATATCTGTCTCTTTCTCTCTCTTAAAATAATAATAAAAAAGCATGTTTAAGGCAAATTTGAACACTGCATCTGGTCACCACAATGTAAAAAAAAGATGTTGAGACTCTGGAAAGAATGCAGAGAAGAACAACAAAGAGGATTTCATAGCTGAAGGATGTGAAGAATAAAATATTTTGAGGAATATTTTTTTAAAAAGGCAGATTATTATATTTCCTAAAGAGAAAAGTGGAGAAACATGTTTTTTAGAGGCAGAAAACAACCCCCACTTTTCTTAATAGCCCACAGCAGATGTCAGCATTTAAGAGGTAAAGAACTTATTGAAAGAAGACAAGTATGTAGATAGTTCTATTCATAAGTGTCCTCACCCAAGAGCCAAAACAGGACGAATGCCATTAAGCCACAATAGGAATTGCCCAACACTATTTCAGAACAAAAGCCCCTTCATTGCTTAATGTCAGAGCAGTCCAAACTTCAACCAAACTTAGCTCAGACAAACAACTAGGATTTGTACTTGGCCTATAGAGCCAGCTATGACCCCTACATAACCCCTACATGATCCTATGGGAATCTGACAACAGCCAATAGAATACATGTTCTTGCACAGGAACAGGAAACTCAGGTGCAAAGCCCAGGAAAAGGTATAACCCTTCCCCTCTCAAATCCATTTTGTCAGCTGCACCAGAACTACAAACCCCATGTGGTTCTGCTTCATCAATAAACCATTTTTCCAATCCTCCTCAAATGTTTCCAATGTCTTTCTCCTGGATTGGAATAGAACCAGGTGGATATTTCTCCTACAGTATGAAGAATAGTTGGGACTGTTCTGGGGTTTTGGTGAAAATAATTGCTAGGGAATGTTAATAAACTCACTAAATCACAGTTAACATCTCTCTCTGTGTGTGTTGTGTGTGTGTTGTGTGTGTTTGAGAGAGAGAGAAAGAAAGAGAGAGGGAGAGGGAGAGAGAAACAGAGAGAGAGAAAGAGAGAGAGGAAGAGAGAAGGAGGCAGAGAGAGAGAGAGAGAAAGAATGCAGTGTGTTTCAAATGCTCACCCATAATGAACTTAACTAAGTTTCCCTCAATTAATCCTCTTTCCTCAAGGGATTGCTTGCCAGAACTCAACCTTCTAAAATGTGGTTGGGTAGTTCTTGGTTCAGCACAGCCCCAGAATGACATCTCCAGCAATTATTTCGAGTAGAATGCAGAGGGTCTTCCTTGGGCCTTAATTCATCTGAAAGAATTTAGCTGCAGGAAAACCATATCATTTGTTCAAGGAAAGCAAGTCGTATTTATAAGGAATATTGCAGGAGCTCTGATCTTGCTCGTGATAGGAAACCCACCATGTCATGTGAAGCTGCAGCTCCGGGCGATGACTCAAAAGTAAAAAAAAAAAAAAAAATTCAAAGCCTGGAATTAAGGAGAAACTTCCTAACAGGACAATTAACCAGTGGGACGGTTTGCCTCCAGAAATTGTTGGGTGCTCCATCACTGAAGGTTTTTAAGTAGACACTGGACAGTCACTTGTCTGAAATGGTATAGGGTTTTCTGCTTGAGCAAGAGGTTGGATGACCTACAAGATACCTTCTGGCTCTATTCTGATTGGTTGATTAATTGATTGAAAACTCACCTTTGTCAGCAGAAGGATGCCAACCAGTTGGATGGCATAAAGAAGCTTGCAGAGGTGCTGGAATAGATTGGCTAAATGAGAAATGAGTTCAGGGTAATCAGTGTTTATGCCTCTCATATCTGTGAGAAGGAGAAGAAGAGGAAGAGGGAGAAGGAGAAGAAGAGGAAGAGGAAGAAGAAGAAGAAGAGGAAGAGGAAGAGGAAGAAGAAGAAGAGGAGGAGGAGGAGGAAGCAAAACTCAGTTAACACGTTTCACTTAGCAATATAAATTTTGGGCTCAACTGTGGTCATAATCAAAAACTATCTGTATTTGAGGGACTCCTACAAAATAGTTTGAGGGGAGTGGTCAAACTATTTTCCAAACAACATGGATAGAAATTAATCATGGAGAGCAGCAACCTAAAATTAAGGAAAATTTTCCTATTCGTTAGAGCAATCAACCAATCAAATCGCTTGTAGGTTGTGGGTACTCCATCACTGGAGGCTTTTAAGCAGAGAGTGGACAGTCACTTGTCCGAAATGGTATAGGGTCTCCTGCTCAAGCAGGGGGTTAGACTAGAAGACCTCCATGGTTCTTTCTCACTCTATCATTCTATGTTCTATTCCCACGATGGCGAACCTATGGCATGTGTGCCACAGGTGGCATGCAGAGCCATTTGTGCCGGCACGTGAGCTGCAGGCAAACTTACCTCACTGCGCATGTACGTGCCTCACAGCTGATTTTCAGCTGGTTTGAGGCCTTTTTCAGCCTCCCAGAGGCTTGAGGAAAGCTTCTGCAGGCTTTGCAGGCTGAAAATTAGGCCCATTTCATCACTTCCTGTTTTTCCAGAAATACCGGAAATGATGAAATGGGCCTAGTTTTTGGCCTGAAAAGCCTGCAGAAGCCTTCCTAAAGCCTCTGGGAGGCCGAAAAAGGCCTCAAACTGGACAAAAATCAGCTGTGAGGTGTGCACATGTGTAGGGGGTAGGGGGATTGTGCGCACATGCGTAGGGGGCATGGGGGAGGTGTGCATTGCCTTCTGGGTGCTGGCACATGAGCATGAGAATGCAACCACGCACACAATTTTTGGCACGGGAGCCCATAAAGATTAGCCACCACTGTTCTATTCTATGGATGAGGGATATATAGGAATCTAACAACTGTGGGAAAGACTAGAACATTATGGAATGGAACAACATTCTTGGAAGAAAGCAATGCAATATATGTGTGTGTGTGTGTGTTTTCGTAGATTTTCACGGGTACAGGTATGCAGGTCTTGGCGTGTTCGGATCTTTTCCCATGTAAGATTGAGAGTATCTTGGCAACGTTTCGACAAGATCTCAGTCACCATCATCAGGCTGCTGCTTTCGGCTTCGTGCTATATATATATATATATATATATATATAACCCGAAGAACCAAAGATCCACATATATATATATGTGGATCTTTGGTTCTTCGGGTTTTCTCCCGCGTAGAGTTGGAAATATCTAGGCGACGTTTCGATGAAGTCTCATTCATCATCTTCAGGCTTGTGTCTTCGGCCTTGTGCTTCTCAGAGTGATGTGAGCTTGCAGCTGCTTCTTCCTTTTAACTACTAGTCGGGGTGTGACTTGATTGGGTGGGGGCTTGGCTGTGTTCTGATTGGTTGGGGGGGTTGGCTGTGTTCTGATTGGCTGGGGGTGTGTTCTGTTCTGGTGGGGGTTTGGTTGTTCTCTGGTTAGTCTCAGTTGCTGGGGGATTTGAGCTGGTGAGCTGTGATCCTGTTGTTTGGCTTCGCGTTCGTGGTCGTGCCACATCTTCATGGTGGGCATCAGTTCCCTTCATGTATGGGTTGGGGGGGTTTGAAGCAGGTAGTGATGCAGCTGTGGTACGGCTTCTGGTCCGTGGTCGTGTTTCATCTTCTGTGTGGGTGTGAGTCTGCTTTCTGCGTGGAAGTGTGGTGGTAGTTTCTTGTGTGGCCCTCGTGGGTGTGGGTCTGGTGCCCTTTATGTTAGGTACTCTTTTGTTAATGAGGGCGGGTTTCCAAATGGCTGGTAGGCGGGAGGTGTCATCTCGTTTATTCATGCTGTGTGGGCGTTTTTCTATCTCTATGGCTTCTCTGATTATTCTGTTGTTGAAATGTTCAGTTTTGGCGATAGTTCTGGTATTTTTAAAGTCAATCTTGTGTCCTGTGGCTTTGAGGTGTTGGACCAGGGAAGAGGTCGGTTCTTCTTTTTTGATTGAGTTCTTGTGTTCTTCAATGCGTGAACTTATCCTTCTGTTAGTTTGTCCAATGTATGTGGTGGGGCAGGAGGTGCACGGGATTTCGTATACTCCTTGGTTTTCTAACTCAATTTTGTCTTTAGGGTTTCTTAGGATGGTGGATATTTTTCCGTTTGTGCAGAATGCTGTTTTAATGTTGTGTTTTTGGAGGATCTTGCTGATTTTGTCTGTAGTGTCTTTTATATATGGGAGGAGGGCTTTGCCATTTTCTTGTTCTCTGTCTTGGATTTTGGTTGGGGTTTCTTTTTGGATTAGGTGAGTAATCTTTCTTCTTTGGAATCCAACCAAACCCCCACCAGAACAGAATACATCCCCAGCCAATCAGAACACAGCCAACCCCCCAACCAATCAGAACACAGCCAAACCCCCAACCAATGAGAACACACCCCCACCCAATCAGAACACAGCCAAGCCCCCACCCAATCAAGTCACACCCCCACTAGTAGTTAAAAGGAAGAAGCAGCTGCAAGTTCACATCACTCTGAGAAGCACAAGGCCGAAGACACAAGCCTGAAGATGATGAATGAGACTTCATCGAAACGTCGCCTAGATATTTCCAACTCTACGCGGGAGAAAACCCGAAGAACCAAAGATCCACATACAAATACCCGCGAAAATCTCCGAAAACAAATATATATATATATATATATATATATATATATATATATATATATATATATATATATTAGCTGATAAGGATAGAGCCAGGTGGTGTAGTGGCAATTACAACTGCCTCACATGTAATACTTCCCTGGTTCGAATCCCAGTAAGGGTATGGCTAGCTGAAGAGAGCTAACTAGCTCGAAATAGATCTATCCTAGTCTCCCTTATTTATTATTTAAATTATCAACTTAAAAACCTTACACATATATATATTTATATATATAAATATTTTGCATTGCTTTCTTCCAAGAATATTGTTCCATTCTTGTATGTATGTATGTATGTATGTATGTATGTATGTGTATGTGTATGTATGTATATATATTATATGTTTTTGGATATTTTTGCGGGTATTTGTATATGGATAAAAGGAAGAAGGAAGGATAAAAGGCAGTTAAAAGGAAGAAGCAGCTGCAAGCTCACATTACTCCGAGAAGTACAAGGCGGAAGACATGAAGATGATGAATGAGACTTCATCGAAATATCGCCTACATATTTCCAATTCTACATGAGAGAAAACCCGAAGAACCAAAGATCCACATATATATGTGTGTGTGTGTGTGTGTGTGTGTGCGTGCGCGCATTAAGTTTTTGAGCTGATAAATAATTAAATAAGGGAGACTAGTATAGATCTATTTCGAGCTACTTAGCTCTCGTCAGCTAGCCATACCCTTACTGGGATTATATACTGGGATACATAAATACATACATGTGTATATATATATATATATATATATATATATATATATGTATGTATGTATGTATGTATGTATGTATGTATGTATGTATGTATATATATATATATATATATATATATATATATATATATATATATATATTTGTTTTCTGAGGTTTTCGCAGGTATTTGTATGTGGTTCTTTGGTTCTTCAGGTTTTCTCCCACGTAGAATTGGAAGTATCTAGGTGATATTTCGATGAAGTCTCATTCATCTTCTTCAGGCTTGTGTCTTCGGCCTTGTGCTTCTCGGAGTAATGTAAGCTTGCAGCTGCTTCTTCCTTTTAACTGCCTTTTATCCTTCCTTCTTCCTTTTATCCACATACAAATACCCGCAAAAATCTCCAAACACACACACACACACACACACACACACACACACATATATATAAATATACACACACATATATACACACACACACACACACATACATACATACATACATACATACATATATATTTGCCAGGAAACGTACCTGTGGTCCCCAAGGATCAAACAGACTTTTTATTCTGTTCCATCAATTTATTTATGTGTGTATGCAAGTTTAAACTGAAAAAAAATGCTTTATTTGTTTGCTTAGCATAGCCAGTTTCATATGCAAGTTATTGCAGCTTTGTACCTATTTGTCCATTTTTAAAAAGGTGCTTTGCATACAATTTTCCTTCAGAAATCTTTTTAAGACTACCTAAAGATACCGGTTTTTAGAAACAGCTTTGATAAATGGGGGCTACTTTAGACTCGGTGCTCCTGAATATATCATATTTCAAATGCAAACTCCTGTAAATAATCTTTTGAAGATCTCAGCTACACCTGAAATATATCCTTTTTTAAACACTTGCATTTCTAATGCAAGAGTTTAAAAACACCACACTTGGAAGACTGCATCCAGTTCTGGTCACTCCAATTTTAAAAAAAGATGTTGAGGTTCTGGAAAGAGTGCAGAGAAGAGCTACAAAGATGATTAAGGGCTGGAGCTCAAACATACGAATATGGTTGCAGGAATTGGATATTGCTAAATTTATGAAAAGAAGGACTAGGAGTAACATGATAGTAGAGTTCCAATATTTGAGAGGTTGCCCCAAAGAAGAGGCAGTCAAGCTATTCTCCAAAGCCCCTAAAGGCAGGACAAGAAGCAATGGATGAAAATTAATCAAGGAGAGAAGCAACCTAGAACTAAGGAGAAATTTCTTAGTGATGAGAGCAATCAAAAATTGGAATGGCTTGCCTTCAGAAGTCGTTGGTGCTCCAACACTGAAGGTCTGTGGAGATTCTCCATCATCCATATCATGGTTTTTCTAGAGGCAACTGGACTTTCTGGTTTTCTTTGAAGATATTTCACTTCTCACCCAAGAAGCTTTTTCAGCTCTGAGTGAATGGTGGGGAATGGAAAAGTCCAGTTGCCTCTTGAAAAAGCACCTTTGGGTCCAATTCTGGAAGTTTTCAAGAAGAAACTAGACAATCATTTATCTGAAATGGTATAGGGTCTCCTGCATGAACAGGGGGTTGGATTAGAAGATCTTTAAGGTCCCTTCCAACTGTATTATTCTATGTTGTATGTATGTTCTAAGGCAAGGGTTTTAGAATAAGAACTGATGGATTCTAGTCAGGTTCTCCTCCATTTTTCCAATCCATGTAATTGAGCCCAAAGTTTCTGTTCCCAAGCAAAGTGGTTGTTAAGTGAGTTTTGCCCCATTTTACAACCTGTCTAGCAAATCACTGAAATTGTTAAGGAAATCATGAGGTGTTAAGCAAATCGGGGTCATTCTGTTCTGTTTATCTCAAGATGTTATTATCAGATCAATCTGATTTTATTTAATAACAGAGTGGGAAGTTGGCTTCCCATGTGGATCTCTTCTTGATCCTTGGCAGGACGAGACTGAATGGATGAAAAACATCTTTCTGTTGTGTCTTTTTCAAGGCCCTTTGCGATGGAGAACTGGAGAAATTCTGTTTCCCCCCCGCCTTCTTTCATCTCTTAAGATAATGCGAAAACATTTTCCTTCGCAAAAAAAGAAAAGATGTTTATGCAACATCAGCATCAAAAAGACATTTTCCTGTTTTTCCCTAATGACTTTATCAGACGTACAGCAACACAGTGAAAGATGTTGTTATTCCCTTTGCTTTCCTTGATCTTTATGTTTTTTCGTAGAAACATCATTAGCGAGGATAATAGTGGTGCCAGAACAGATTCGAGGCATTGGCCTGACGTTCCCGCCCATCCTAATGCAGAGTGGGCATAATCGCTTTCGCCTCCCAGCTTCCACCATGTCTGTCAGCAGCCATTTCAAGAGAAGGAATCGGAGAATCATAGAGCTGGAAGGGACCTTGGAGGTCTTCTAGACCAACCCCTGCCTGAAGCAGAAGATCTTACATCAGGGGTACCCAATCCCCCAGGCTTCAGTCCACTACCAGGCCGCAACCTATTCGGACCACTATCAGATTGCAGCCTATTTTGACTCACTACCAGGTCGCAGCCTATTCAGCCCACTACCAGGCCTCAGCCTATCTGGACCACTACCAGGCTGCAGACTATTCAGCCCACTACCCACTACCAGGCCTCAGCCTATTCGGCTCACTACCAGGCCTCAGCCTATTCGGCTCACTACCAGGCCTCAGCCTATTCAGCCCAGTACCAGGCCTCAGACTATTTAGCCCAATACCAGGCCGCAGCTATTTGGCCCACTACCAGGCCGCAACTATTTGACCTGCAACCAGGACGCAGTCTATTCAGCCTAGTACCAGGCCACAGTCTATTTGGCCCACTACCAGAACACAACCAATTTGGCCCACTACCAGGCCTCAGCCTATTCAGCCCAGTACCAGGCCTCAGCCTATTCGGCCCCCTTCCAGGCCACAGACTATTTAGCCCACTACCAGGCTGCAACCTATCTGAGTTTTGGGCAGTCATGTCCACCGCTCATGCAGGTGGAGTTGTACACACTTGTGCGCATGCCATTGCTCATACAGAACCATCCTTTCCCTCCTCCTGCTGGTCCACCAAGCTGGAAAGATTGGCGACCACTGTCTTATACCATCCCGGTCAAACAGTTGTCCAATCTTTTCTTGAAAACCTCCGGTGATGGATGTCAGGCACAAAGAACCAGGAACACTCACTGAGTTGAAAGAACCAAAGGGTTTATCATTGTTACATATACACAAGAATCCGGTCAACTAACAGTCAAAGCTAAAATGGCACTAGAAAAGAGTCAAAGTAACTCACAGGGGGCTGGTCTCTTGTGGGACCTTAAAGATTCCAAACTGATGGCACATTTAACTCCACCTTACAGTTCAGCCTGTTCATCTCCTATAATGGAGCATCCACAACTCTGGGAAGAAAGCTGTTCTATTTATTGTTTTCACTGTCAGGAAATTGCTAGGTTGCATCTCCCTCTGATAAATTTCCACCAATTATTTCTTATCCTGCTTTTGGATAATAAATTGGCTTCCTCTTCCCTAGGAGAGCCCATCAAGTACTGGAAGACAGTTATCGTGTCACACCTAGACAAGTGATTGTCCAGTCTCTTCTTAAAAGCCTCCAGTGATGCAGCATCCACAACTTCTGAAGGCAAATTATTCCATTTGTTGATTGCTCTCACCATTAGGAAATTTCTCCTTAGTTCCAGGTTGCTTCTTTCCTTGATTAGTTTCCATCTGTTGCTTCTTGCCTTGCCTTCAGGTACTTTGGAGAATAGACTGAGTCCTTGTTCTTTTGGCAGGCCCTTGAGATACTGGAAGACTGCTATCATGTCACCCTTATAGTCCTTCTTTTCATTAAACTAGACATATCCAATTCCTGCAACCGTTCTTCATATGTTTTAGCTTCCAGTACCCTAATAATCTTTGTTGCTCTTCTCTGCACTCTTTCCAGAATCTGTACATCTTTTTTATAATATGGGGCCATACATACATACATACATACATACATACATACATACATACTTTTGATAGCTGGCATTTGAAACTCATTTTAATTCCCTCCGAACTCCCCCTCCGAACTCCCCTCCCTTCCAGCACTGATGATATTACCTACTTTGGGTAATGAAATGTCTGCAAGAAAACGAACAAGCTCTCAGAGCACCAAAGACCTTTCATTTCAACCCTTGAGCTGCAAATATTCTCCTTTATTGATAACTTAGATTTCTTCAGCAGAGATGGTTTGATATTTCCAAGTCGCTAGATTATTTTATCACACAGAGAAGAGAGTCCTCCACATGTATGTGCACATACATGCTGACATACAGAGTGCGTCTCCCTCTTTAAGATTTAAGGTCCCTTTCCAGGGCATTTTGAAGTTCTATCTTGGTCTGAGGTTGCCAAGGTATACGTACATTGGAGGTGATACGAAAGTTCTCACTGTTCCAACTGATCTCTAATGGCCCGTTCATTCATGAAGGTTGTTTTTCAAGTCCGAAGCCATAATTCACCAAAAAGAAAGAAAGAAACCATAACAAGAGATTCCAACATAAATCCATGGAATTAGAATGTACCGGGTGTTTGATTTTATCATTTTTTTGGCAAGAATAGAGATGAGAGTTTTTATATCACCCCTCCAGGTATTAAGAAGCTTAGTAATAGTACTATAATCTAGTAAGTGTGAATCCTCAAAGCCTTAATTGAAAGGACACAAACTGCCCCTTGTTTGCATTCATTTCTTCCCCCCACCCTTAATTGATCTATCTGCATATGTTATGTATACCGATACAATATTGCACTATAATCACACTCTCTTGCAAAATTGGGCATCAAATTCATTTGTTCCCAGAGGTTTCTTCAAACTTGCATCAGCGCTTAGCATTTAGACTTATATATGTACATCTCCACCCCAGACCACCCCAACGATGCTGTGGAGGCTATGTCCCGGTGCCTGGAGGCCGTGCGGGACTGGATGGGCGGGAACAGGCTCCAGCTCAACCCATCCAAGACCGAGTGGCTGTGGTTCCCGGCGCCCCGATATAGCCAGCTGTCACCTTCGCTGGCTATTGGGGGGGAAATTCTGCCCCCCACAGAGAGGGCTCGCAATCTGGGCGTCCTCCTGGATGTACAGCTGTCGCTAGAACATCATATTGAGGCCGTCTCCAGGGGGGCGTTTTACCAGGTCCGCCGGATTTACCGGTTGCGGCCCTTTCTGGATCGGGACGCCCTGCGCACGGTCACTCATGCCCTTGTCACCTCTCGCCTGGATTATTGTAATGCTCTCTACATGGGGCTCCCTGTGGGGAGCACCCGGAGACTCCAACTGGTGCAAAATGCGGCCGCGCGGGTGATTATGGGGGCGTCACGTAGCTCCCATGTGACACCTCTCCTGCGCGAGCTGCATTGGTTGCCGGTGGCTTTCCGGGTTCGCTTTAAGGTTCTAGTTTTGACCTTTAGGGCAATCCATGGCATTGGGCCAGGTTATCTGCAGGACCGCATTCTGCCGGTGATCTCCAGCAGATCGGTGCGTTCTCACAGGGAGGGCCTTTTCCGGGTGCTGTCGGCCGCTATGTGTCGTCTGGCGGCCCCCAGGAGTAGGGCCTTCTCTGTGGGGGCCCCTGCCCTCTGGAATACTCTGCCACCTGAGTTACGCACCAGCACGGACCTGAGGGCCTTCAGGCGCGCGTTGAAGACCTGGCTCTTTGAGCAGGCTGGCCTGGGCTGAGATAGTTTTAATTGTCTCCTTAATTTGGTTTTAACTTGGGTTTTTAAATTTAGGGGGGAGGGTTGTTTTAATCTGAACAGCCACTATTTAATTTCTTTTTAACTTGTATTGTTCGGGGTTTGATTCGGCTGTACACCGCCCTGAGTCCCTCGGGAGAAGGGCGGTATATAAATGTTAATAAATAAAAATACTGCTTCATAATGCTTTACAGCCCTCTCTAAATGGTTTATAGAGTCAGCCTCTTGCTCCCAACAATCTGGGGCCTCATTTTACTGACCTGGGAAGGATGGAAGGCTGAGTCAACCTTGAGCCAGTCAGTCAGGATCGAACTGTTGGCAGTCGGGAGAATTAGCCTGAAATACTGCTTTCTAATTACTGCACCACTATGGTCCACTCTCTCCCTCCCTCCCTCCCTCCCTCTCTCTCTCTAGCCATCTAGCTAGCCATTCATCCATTAAATCCATTTAATACATCTCATCCATCCACCCACCCATCCATCCATCCATATCACTAGCAATAGCACTTAGACTTATACACTGCTTCATAGTGCTTTACAATCCTCTCTAAGCAGTTTACAGAGTCAGCCTCTTACTCCCAACAATCTGGGTCCTCATTTTATCCATCTCAGAAGGATGGAAGGCTGAGTCAACCTTGAGCCGGTGAGAATCAAACTCCTAGCAGTGGGCAGAATCAGCCTGCAATACTGCATTCAAACCACTGTGCCACCATGGCTCATCATGCAGATATTCAGTTATAACTTACACCTTCTTCAATAAAAAGAGCCAGTGTTCATTTTCTTAGGAACATCTGGAATTTATCCTAGGAGAACTAGGAGATCAACATGGGATGACCAACCTCATGGACATAATGAGGCCAAACAGTCTCCTTGTGATTAGCGGCCCAAAATCACCCAGTTCCTTTTGTGAGTGAGATAGAACTAAAACTCACTGTCACTAGGTGATTGGCCCAAAGTCACCCAGTTGGCTTTCATGCCTAAGGTTAGACTAGAACTCTGAAGAAAAACATATTCAGTAAAAAGAGCCAGTATCTATATTCTTTGGGATATCTGGAATTTATCCTAGTTAAACTAAGAGATTGACATGGGATAACCAACCTCATGGACACACTGAGGCCACACTAGAACTCATCATCTCCTAGTGAGTGGAAGGGACTTTGGAAGTGTTCCAACTTCCTCTACCACAGGGGTCTTTAAACTTGACAGCTTTAAAACTTGTGGACTTCAGCTTCCAGAGTTCCTTCTCCAGTCATGTTAGCTCAGGAATTCTGGGAGTTGAAGTCCACAAGTCTTAAAGCTGTCAGGTTTGAAGACCCTGGAGGTCAGTCAGAGCTGAAGAAGCTCCTTTGATGAGAAGCAAAACGTCTTCAAAGAAAAACCAGAAAATCCAGTTGCCTCTTGCAAAAAGCACCTTTGGGATCACCATCTCCTGGTTTCTAAGCCAGAACCACTAAGCCAGAACCACTAAGCCAGAACCACCAAACTGGCTCTCAACTGGATTGACTGCTACTTTCTTTAAAAATCCCATTCACATGACCTCCCACCATCCTACAAATGGTGGATTCCTGTAGGGGAAAAACGTGGAATGGTGGAAACCACTATTTGTGGGTAGCACTTTCTTGTAGCAACATGCATTTGCCTCTTGCTTCCACCAGTGAAGTGAAACACAAACAGGAATCATCCATTCTCTTCCCAAATGGTCTCAGTTGTCGGCTGCACAAACCCCTTTAATTAGAGGCAAGGTCAGGAAACGTCTTTATAAGAGTGACCTGTTTCAGCAAACCTCCAGAAACTAGCAAAGATCAGCAGCTTCCTCGCTTGTGTGAAAGGGCCATGGCTTGTGACAACCACAGTTCATGTTCTTTAAGCCGCTTAACAGTTAATCACATTTAAAGCCAGGTGGGCAAAATATCCCTCTACCTCATCCGTTCTCACCAGGTCATCATGTCAAAAATGTGACAAGAAATGGATGCTAACGTGATGTCAACGCAAGATTCATTTACCTATAAAATAGACGGTGCTTCGTGATCACACAGGCTATCAATCTTAACTCAGCCAAAAAAAAAAAAAAAGCCAATGCACTCTTAGGCTGCATTAACAGAGGGATAAATGTCTATGGAGATTCTCAATCATCCAGGTCATGGTTGTCTCAAAGGTGCTTTTTTTAAAGAGACAAATTGACTTTCTGGTTTTCATTTGAAGCTGTTTCGCTTCTCATCCCAGAAGCTTCTTCAGCTCATCACTGGAGGTTTTTAAGGAAAAACTGAGAGCCATATGTCAGAAGTGGTTTAGGGTCAGCTTGTACAGGGGGCTGGACTAGAAGATCTCCAAGGTCCCTTCCAACTCTGTAATTCTGTTAATTAACCAGTGGAACAGCTCCCCTCCAGATATTGTAGATTCTCCATCACTGGAGGATTTTAAGAAGAGATTGGGCAGCCATTTGTCTGAAATGGTAGAGGATCTAGACGTGGACTAGAAGACCTCCCAAGTCCCTTCCATCTATGTTCTGATTCAACCTGGAATTAAGGAGAAGCTTCCAACAGGTACTTCATCACTGGAGGTCTATGGAGATTCTCACTCATCCAGGTCCTGGTTGTCCCAAAGGCGGTTTATTAAGAGACAGTTGGACTTTCTGTTTTTTCTTTGAAAAGCCTTCTTGGAAAGGCTGAAAGGACTGTGTTGTGTCTTTCCATTCCCCAACATCCAATCAGAGTTGAAGAAGCTTCTTGGATGAGAAGCTAAATGTCTTCAAAGAAAAACCAGAAAGTCCAGTTGCCTTTGGGACAGCAGAGGGATAGAATTGAGATCACTGGTACTGTTCTAGTACTGTTTTACAAAGACCACATTTGGAATATTGCATCAAGTTTTGGTCACCACAATATATAAAAAAATTGAGACACTAGAAAGCGTGTAAAGAAGCACAACAAAGGATGCTGGAGGCTAAAATATATGAAGAAAGATTTCAGGAATTGGGTTTGTCTAATTTAATGAAAAGAAGGACATGATAGCAGTCTTCCAATATCTAAGGGGCTTCCACACAGAAGAGAAGGACAACCTATTCTCCAAAGCACGTGAAGGCAGGACAAGAAACAACGAATGGAAACTAACAAAGAAGAGAAGCAACCTAGAGCTATGGAGAAATTTCCCAACAGTGAGAACAATTAATTGGTGGAATGGCTTGCCTTCAGAACTTGTGGATGCTCCATCACTGGAGGCTAAAACATACAAAAGAACAGCTTCAGGAAATGGGTATATATATCTAGTGAAAGGGCGCGGTGGCTCAGTGGCTAAGACGCTGAGCTTGTCGATCAGCAAGGTCGGCAGTTCGGTGGTTCGAAGCCCTAGCGCCATGTGATGGAGTGAGCTCCCGTTCCTTGTCCCAGCTTCTGCCAACCTAGCAGTTTTAAAAGCATGTAAAAATGCAACTAGAAAAATAGGGACCACTTTGGCGGGAAG
Organism: Bungarus multicinctus; assembly: GCA_023653725.1. Taxonomy (NCBI): domain Eukaryota; kingdom Metazoa; phylum Chordata; class Lepidosauria; order Squamata; family Elapidae; genus Bungarus; species Bungarus multicinctus. Next base: position 273,596,951 of record CM042834.1, on the reverse strand, counting down.
GTAACAGCGTTCCGTGTGTCTTTGGCATTTAGTCATGCTGGTCACATGACCACGGAGACGTCTTTGGACAGCACTGGCTCTTTGGCTTTGAAAGGGAGATGAGCACCGCCCCCTAGAGCTGGAAATGACTAGCTTGTATGCACGAGAGGAACCTTTACCTTTAGTCTAGTGAGAAAAAAAGGATTAGGGGTAACATGATAGCAGAATTCCAATATTTGAAGGGCTCCTATAGAGACAAGGTGGTCAAACAATTCTCCAAAGCACCAGAAGGCAATGGTTGGAAACTAACCACGGAGAAAAGCAACCCAGCAATAAGGAGAAATTTCCTAACAGGGAAAACAATTAACCAGCGGAATGACTTGCCTCCAGAAGTTGTTTGTGTGTCAGCTTTGGAAGCCATATTGAGACCAGATGCTCCCATGCTGCCACATTTTGAGCCTGGGAAAATGGGAGGGGGAATTTCTTGGAGTGTATGTAGTTAGACCTAATAACATTCTTTTTCTAATCCAAGGTTATGTTATTTTGCACAGAAGTAAGGGGAAGTCTCATGTTGGAACGGATGGTGATTGGGGAATGTGACGTGATGGTGGATGCAGGGGATGAATTTGCAGTTTTTACTTATTGCAAGGAAACCCAGCACTTTCCGATTGAGGATTCCCCAGTTGTGCCATTTATTTACTATCCAAATAAAAATAACTTTTGAGAAGATGTCTGTCTCGGAGTTATTGGTTGGAGTGGAGGTTTGTGCTTCATCGCTGGAGGTTTTTATGAAGAGATTGGACTAGGGGTGACAGGATAGCAGTTTTCCAATATCTGAGGAGCATCTTGAATTGGACCTAGAAGTAGATTGGAGGCAACACTGCTCTTGCAAGAGAGGGGACACCTGCGTAAATCTAGACCTACACACAACCATGTGAGCCACCACACTTTGAATTCAACTGAAGTTTAAGGATACTTTTCAAGGGCAGCCCATTGTAGAGCAAATTGAAGTAGTCAAGATAGGAGATGACTGGGACATGGGTGACCATGAGCAGAGATTGTCCATCCAGGAAAAGATGCATGCATGGATTTCTATCCATTAAAATAAAAACAACATTCTCACACCATGGGAAATATTATAACATGATGAGCATCGCTACAAAGAGATGAGAAGAATTAAAATGAAAAGAAAGGAAATTGGTGGTCTGCTAGGCCAGGCGAAGTTAAACATAGCCAATTAATTTTCCTTTTTAATTTATGGAAATATTTCAGGGAGCGTGAGCATTCAGGGAAGTTCAAATATTAAAAGGAGACCTTTTACCTGATGTTTGCAATTAAGGGATCCATTATTTACTATTCCACACCCGGTAAATACAGTTAGAACTCTGGTCACTTTGAAGCTTCTACAATTATCAGTGAGCACAAATCTGTCATTTTGCAGAAGTATTTGGGATGGCTTGTTTTAATTACATGGAGCTTCTTCACCTCTGCTAGGGAATTAGGATGAGATAGTCTCCAAATAGCCACACTCTGAGTGGGGAAAGCCATTTCATTTGCAGGTTGCAAATTGGGGTGTTGACGACATTTCAGGATGCCATTTGACCCCAGATTCAAACAAAGATTCATGTTTGAAGCTGCTGACATGGTAGCAGCAGTGTCAACACATGTCATGCCCTTGTTAGAGTCGGACTCTGAGGGAGAGGAGAACAGCTGACAGAGAGTGAAAGTGTGGCTCCTGAGGTTGTGGAGGAGGCTGGGGAAGGGCAGAGGCTGGCTGGGCAGTCAGAGAAAGAACCAGGCCCATCCCCTCTTCATCCTAGGACATGCAGGGAGGAATGGAGAAGGCAACAACTTGGCTTACGAGAGAGGAAGTGGCCATGATCCCCCTCATTGGTTGCGGCTGGGGAGAATAGTATGTAAGAGAGACAGTTAAAACACAGCATTGCCAGAAGTAAAGTGTGTGTTATTTTGGGCTGAAGTTATCTTGGTTGGCATCCTTCCAACAGACTGTCTACTTGTCTCCTTGAAGTTGGAAATTGCTTATCCTGGTCCGATGTGGAAATTCCTTCATTGTAGTTTGTTTTAGTTTTTTATTTCACCTCTATCTGCTCATTAAGTTCAGACTGTATTGCTTTCTTTTGAAGACTATTTTTGAGTATGTTTTATCACCAACTGAGAATTATTAAACAGTGGGGCCAAGTTGGAGGTATTAAAGGACATTTATTTACGTTTTGGAGTTTGTTGCGTTTGTGTTACACTCTGGGTCATCACAACACTAGTCTATAGTGCCTCCTCGATAACAGTAGCAGAGTTGGAAGGACCTTGGAAATCATCCAGTCCAACTCGCTCCTCAAGCAGAAAATCCTATCCCCATGATGGCAATCCTATGGCATGCATGCCACAGGCGGCAAGCAGAGCCATTTGTGCCGGCACATGAGCCGCAGACAAACTTACCTCACTGAGAATGGGCATGCCTCACACCTGATTTTCTGCCTGTTTGAGGCCTTTTTCGGCCTCCCAGAGGCTTGAGGAAATCCTTTGCAGGCTGAAAAATAGGCCCATTTTGTCACTTCCTGTATTTCCAGAAATACCGGAAGTGATGAAACGGGCCCATTTTTTTGGCCTGCAAAGGCTGCAGAAGATTTCCTCAGCCTTCTGTTTGAGGCTGAAAAAGGCCTCAAACAGACTGAAAATCGGATGGGAGGGCCAGTGCAGGTAAGGGGGCGGTGACGGGGGGATTTCACATGCATGCGCAGGGGGCGTGGGGGGGGGGGCGCACGCATTGCCTTCTGGGTGCTGGCATGCGAGGGAAAGCACGCAAATGCAAACACAATTTTTGGCACAGGAGCCCAAAAAGTTTAGCCACGACTGCCCTATCCCATTTCAGACAAGTGGCTGTCCAGTCTCTTTTTGAAAGCCTTCAGTGATGAAGCACCCACAACTTCTGCAGGTAAGCTGTTCCATGAGTTGATTGCTCTCAACACTAGGAAATTTCTCCTGAGTTCTAGGTTGTTTCTCTCCTTGGTTAGTTTCCATCCGTTGCCTTCTAGAGCTTTGGAGAATAGTTTGACCTCCTCATCTCTGTTGTTGTTGTTGGTTGCGATGTCATGTCCGACCCATCTCGACCCCATGGACAATGTTCCTCCTGGCCTTCCTGTCCTCTACCATCTTCTGGAGTTCATTTAAGCTCACGCTTCAGTAACTCCATCCAGCCACCTCTTTCTCTGTCGTCCCCTTCTTCTATTGGCCTCAATCTTTTCCTCATCTCTGTAGGAGACCTCAAATATTAGAAGACTGCTATCATTCCACCCCCTAGTCCAATCTCTTCTTGACAACCTCCAGTGATGGAGCACACACAACTTCTGGAGGCAAGTCATTCCTCTGGTTAATTGTTTTCCCTGTTAGGAAATTCCTCCTTAGTTTTAGGTTGCTTCTCTTCCTTGGTTAGTTTCCATCCATTGTTTCTTGTCCTGCTTACAGGTGCTCTGGTAAATAAATTGACCTCCTCTTTCTTGTGGCAGCCCTTCAAGTATTGGAAGACTCCTATCATGTCACTCCCATGGTCCTTCTTTTCACTGTAGGTACACCCAGTTCCTGCAATCATTCTTCATATGTGTTTTAACCTAATCGTTTTTGGTGCTCTTCTCTGAACTTTTTCCAAAAAGTTGCTTCTTGTCCTGCCTTCATGTGCTTTGATCCCTTCTTCTTTGCGGCAGTCCCTTATATTTTGGAAGACTGCTATCAAGTCTGCATCCAGTTTTGGTCAGCATACTATCAAAAAGATGTTGAGACTCTAGAAAAAGTACAGAGAAGAGCAACTAGGATGATTAGGGGACTGGAGACTAAAACATATGAAGAATGGTTGCAGGAGCTGGGCCTAGTAAGTCTAGCGAAGAGAAGGACCAGGGGGGACATGATAGCAGTCTTCCAATATTTGAGGGGCTGCCACAGAGAGGAGGGGGTCAACCTATTTCCCAAGGCACCTGAAGGCCAGACAAGGAATAATGGATGGAAAGTGATCAAGGAGAGATTCAACCTGGAAATAAGGTGAAATTTTATGTCAGTGAGACCAATCAACCGATGGAACAGAAGTTGCCCTCAGAAATTGTGGGAGCTTCATCACTGGAGGCTTTCAAGAAGAGATTGGACTGCCATTTGTCAGAAATGGTGTGGGGTTTCCTGCTTGGGCAGGGGGTTGGGCTAGACGACCTACAAGGTCCCTTCCAACTCTGTTAATCTGTAACCCAGACTACACAATCAAAAGAATCAATACAGAGGAGACCTATGAGTAAATAAAGGCAAAGATTCAATCTCTCTGGATTCCTGGTGATCCCATCAGATGGTTGGGTGGATTCTTGATATGTCCTTTGACGTTGCCTTTTTCTAAGAGCTTTGGGGTTTCCTGACAGCCTCTGGTCCATGACTAACCAGGTGCAACTTTGCTTTGCTCTGGCTGAGATCAGCCATGGTTGGCTTGGTGCTGCCACCTGCTGGGACTCAAATATAATGGACCTCTTGCCAACCAGCATGGAAATCCTGAAGGAGAATCCCTCATTGGAGTAAGCTTCCACTGATGAGATATTGTTTTCAATAGCCAGAGAGTTATCTCATGGTTTTATCCTAGTTGAGGTTGATTGATCAGTGGGGGAGATGAAGAGATTTTTAAGACTGGAAAATGTCTCAGTTATTAAAGGATCAGCCCAAGGTCTCCTTAATCAAAATATCACCAACATACAAAAAGGAAGTTGAGACCTTAGAAAGAGTGCAGAGAAGAGCAACCAAGATAATTAGGGGACTGGAGGCTAAAACATACGAAGAACGGTTGCAGGAATTGGGTATATCTAGTTTAGTGAAAAGAAAGACTAAAGGTGACATGATAGCCATCTTCCAATATTTGAAGGGCAGCCATAGAGAAGAGGAGGTCAACTTATTCTTCAAAGCAGCTGGGGCAGAGGTGGTATTCAGCAGGTTCTGACCAGTTCAGGAGAACCGGTAGTGGAAATTTTGAGTAGTTTGGAGAACTGGCAAATAACACCTCTGACTGGCCTCGCCCCCATCTATTCTCTGCCTCCCGAGTCTCAACTGATTGGTTGGGTTTTCTTTGGTTGCTCTGCCCAGGAGAACGGAGTTGGAAAGCAGGTTGGTGGTGTGGGAAGAGAATGGGGATTTTGCAGTATCCTTCCCCTGCCATGCCCACCAAGCCACACCATGCCCACCAAGCCACGCCCACGGAACCCCACCACTGAGCTGGTGCAGGGTGAAAAGTAAGGGATGGAAGCTCATCGAAGACAGACCCAATCTAGAACTAAGGAAAAAATTTCCTAACAGTGGGAAGAATTAATCAGTGGAACAATTTGTCTCCAGAATTGGAGGTGTTTAAGAGGAGATTGGACAGCCATTTGTCTGAAACAGTAGAGGGTCTCTGACTTGAGCAGGGAGGGGGCTGAACTAGAAGACCTCCAAAGTACCTTCCAAATCTATCATTGATGGAGATTCTCAGTTATCCAAGTCATGGTTGTCCCAAAAGTGTTTTGTTTTTTTCAAAGGGCAACATAACTTTCTTTGTTTTTTGCTTGAAGATGTTGTGCTCCTCATACAAAAAAAGCTTCTTCAGTTCATTCCAGCCCTATTATTCCATCTAAGTCAGAGGTCTCCAAACTTGGCAACTTTAAGACTTGTGGACTTCAACTCCCAGAATTATCCAGCCAGGTTTGCTTGTTGAGTTGAAGTCCACAAGTCTTAAAGCTGCCAAGTTTTGGGACCCCTGATCTAGGCATTGAAAGGGTCTCCACAGAAAAAAAAAAAAACCCTGGCATCCCATGATAAGTATTAGCAGAGTTTCCTTGGTTACAAGGAGTATGCAGCAAATGAAGGCAGTGTGCAAAGATGTAGCAATGAGCATAAAGTCACACAATCACAGAAGTTGAAGGGCATTAAAGTAAAGGTTTTATATACAGGATATAAGCACAGTCCAAGATTCAGTCCAATATTCATACACAGTTCATCAGTCAATACAGTAGAAAACTAACCATCATAGTCAGCAGGCAAAACAGCAAGACCGTAGCTCAAACATAGCAATGGAGAGAGATGGAGAGAGATATATGCTCTCTGGCTTCCTGCTTTATAGTAAGGCTGCTTCTTGCAGCCAATCAGTATCCTGGCTTCAGTAAAATGATGAGTCATCTTGACTTATAATCATATATTGTAAACCAACAGTTCAGATTCTTAAAGAAACCTAACACTCCAAAAGAATAAGCATAGTGTTCTTGAAGATAACAAACATGTTCTTCTATCTAGCTTGCCTAATTCTTCTGCTCTCACATACAGAGACATTCTCCCAAAGGGGCTTGGGATGATGATCTAATCTATTGGGATGATGATCTAATCTATTTACTCACAACCAGACTAGAGCTGGAAGGGACCTTGGAGATCTTCTAGTCCAACCCGCTGCTCAAGCAGGAGACCCTAGACCATTTCAGAAAAGTGACTGTCCAGTCTCTTCTTAAAAACCTCCAGTGATGAAGCACCCACAATTTCTAAAGGCAAGTAGGTTCCATTGATTAATAGAATAATAGAGCTGGAAGGGACTATGGAGGTCTTCTAGTCTAACCCTCCGCTCAAGCATTAGATGATGATCTAATCCAGGGGTCTTCAAACTTGACAGCTTTAAGACTTGTGGACTTCAAGTCCCAGAATTCCTCCTCCAGTCATGTTAGCTCAGGAATTATGGGAGTTGGAAGTCCACAAGTCTAAAACTTGCCAAGTTTGAAGATCTTTGATCGAATCTATTGGGTTGTGAGTACAGCACAATCACAATAGAGCTAGAAGGGACCTTGGAGGTCTTCTAGTCCAGCCCCCTGCTCAAGCAGAAGACCCTATACCATTTCAGACAAGTGGCTGTCCAGTCTCTTCTTAAAAAACTCCAGTGATGGAGCACCCACAACTTCTGGAGGCTTCCACTGGTTAATTGTTCTCAGTAACAGTAAGAGTAACAGAATTGGAAGGGATCTTGGAGGTCTTCTAGCCCAGCCCCCTGATCTAGCAGGAAATCTTATACCGTTTGAGACAAATGGTTGTCCAATCTCTTCTTAAAAACCTTCCAGTGATGAAACACTCACAATGTCTGAAGGCAAGCCGTTCCACTGGCTAATTGTCCTCCCTGTTAAGTGACATGAAAATGAGAAGACGAGAAGAATGAACAAATGAAAATGCCGAACGAGGAAAAAAGAACAGAAATCTTATTGGTGGGAAAAATAGAAAACGAAAAGCTGCTCAGAAGGTTTCTTACCCAAGCGGAATGGCATTGACTTGAAGTAAACTCCTAAATAGGATGTGGCAGTCTTACAAACACAATAACAACCTTCAACAAATGAGAATAACAAACACCCCGTAAGCTTGGGAGCTGGCCTGGGTGATTCTGCTGGTGTCATCTCTTTCGGTGGCTTTAATTTCCAGCAGTAAGCACAAGCTGCTGCCCGGTGTTGTCAAAACCACAATGAAGTTATGTCACTGACTATTAAAGGACTGGCCTGCCGACTGCCAAACACCCAGATTTGAATTTCATGCTCGCTACTAAACATCAACACAAATATGTCTAATTTCATATATATATATATATATAAAAATAAAACCCCGGCTTGTTCCATAAGAACTTGACAGCTTGCTATGCTTTCTGATTTATTTTTTTCCCCCACAAACCCCCCGAGGGGGGATTTTGAAATGGAATGGGATCTCACTCCCTGGGGGGGGGGGGGGGGTGTGTGTTTGCATGTGCCTGTGTGTGTGTGTGTGAGGGCGGATGAGAAAACTGGCAATGTCGCAATAGCACAGCAACGAAGATTGGACCGGCGATGTGGAAGTCAATTAACACTGATGGTTGAAACCGTCTACAGTGCTCATGTTGGCTGCTCCCGAGTTCATTCATACAGCTGAGAAGTATTTGTGTTAAATTCTCGAAGAAGGGGGGTGGGGGGGGTCAGTGAGAGAATAAGCGTGTCACACCAGCTCTAATCACTTGAACGTTTCGACTACAGCACTCTGTGGAAAGGTTGTGTTCAAAGAATGAGCTAGTTGTTCTGCCGGTCCTATCAGAAGATGCTAAGAAACGGTGGTTAGAAAATGCAACAAGGGCTGTTTTGTTATCAATCAAAACCTGAAAAGCAATGCAAAAAAAAATATGTTTGTTTTTTTTTTGTTTTCCTGACGTGCCTGTGGCATTTTTATTATATTGCTTTGTGCTTATTTTACACACACACACACAAGCTCTATATACGTGCTTCTTTACGAAACTATGTGATCGGGCTTAGTTTTTGGGGAGGAAAATAAGGGGAAAAAAGTTTCTACCTCTGCCTCCCAGCATCCATCAGTATTCCTCTGCCTAGCGTCCTGTCACTGTGTGAGAGAGTTGAGGGCTGTTTGGAAACTGAAACAGTATTTGCTGTATGAGCAAAAAGAAGGAGGTAGCAAGGAACCCGGGCGTGGCTTAGCTCAACTCTTCTGGACTACAGCTGCTTGGTGTTGTGAAACTGAAACTGAAACTCCTCTCCTCTGCTTGTGTTTTGCATTTGGAAGAGATTTCTTTTCAGGTGGGGAGGGGGAGTAGAACTTCTTAGCATCAGAGCATGATAATAATAATAATAATAATAATAATAATAATAATAATAATAATAATAATAATAATAATAATAATAATAATAATAATAATAATAATAATAATAATAATAATATAGGAAATACTAATGCTCTGATGGTCATTTCAAAAAGTCCTTTCCTAGTGAACACCTAGAAGCCAAGAGGAACATACTTGCCAAATTCCAACTTTGTAGGCTTTACACACACACACACACACACACAAGTGTGTATCTGTGTGTGTGTGTTTTAATCATGTGAAGCTTCTCAGAGAAGCTGCTGAGAGTCCTTTTGGAGTTGGGTGCCTGCAAATTTGACCGACAAACAAGTGTTATTGTTGTTGGACAGTAGGGGTATCTGGTTTATAGGATTTTACAGTTATGTTGGTGTTGTTTTTATTGTAAGTGTAACTGTTCCATGGTATAGATTGGTTTTATTGCTTTTTGTGTATTTTTTATTGTTGCTACGCTTTGCTTGTTAATTTTGATTATGATTGCTCTATGTCTAATAAGGATGATGATAATGATCTTCCACAATTTAGAGATGCCTTCCCCAATGTAGAACTCTGTCTGAAACTTAATTCAGATGGAGACAGAAAGATATATACACACACACACACACATGCACAGAAGATAGATAATAAAAATATAGATAGAGAGCTGAAAGAGAGATACAGACAAATGATAGATATATAGATAGACAAACAGGTAGACAGATAGATATAGATGGAGATAGATACAATAGGTAGGTAGGTAGGTAGGTGAATGGATGGATGGGTGAGTGGGTGGAAGGAAGGAAGGAAGGAAGGAAGGAAGGAAGGAAGGAAGGAAGGAAGGAAGGAAGGAAGGAAGGAAGGAAGGAAGGAAAAGAAAGTTGATGAGAGAAAGAGGTGATAAACTGAGACAATAGATATAATAGATAGTTGATAGATTACATACACACAGAGAGAGATGATGGAAGGAAGGAAGGAAGGAAGGAAGGAAGGAAGGAAGGAAGGAAGGAAGGAAGGAAGGAAGGAAGGAAAAGAAAGTTGATGAGAGAAAGAGGTGATAAACTGAGACAATAGATATAATAGATAGTTGATAGATTACATACACACAGAAAGAGATGATGGAAGGAAGGAAGGAAGGAAGGAAGGAAGGAAGGAAGGAAGGAAGGAAGGAAGGAAGGAAGGAAGGAAAAGAAAGATGATGAGAGAAAGAGGTGATAAACTGAGACAATAGATGTAACAGATAAGTTGATAGATCACACACATACACACACACACAGATTATAGGTAGGTAGTGATCTGAAGAAGGAAAAAAGAAAGGAAGGAATAAAGGAAGGAAAGAGGAAGGAAAAGATGATAAGAGAAAGGTAATAAACTGCAATAATAGATATAACAGATAGATGATGATGATGATGATGATGATGATGATGATAATGATAGAGATTATAGACAGATAAATGATAGATTTCATGAAATTGCTCCCAATAAAAAGACTTCATTGGCTTTTTCTTTTCTTTCTCTCCTATCTCATAACATTTCTTCAGGATTTATCAAAACCACAGGCTTCATCAGAGAGTTTTGAAAAAGTTTGGGTCATTAATTGAAATTCTACGATTGATGTGAGGCATTTGTGGTCCAGAGGAACAGTTTCTAGCAAGTTTTCCCACACATCTTTCCTTGCATTTTCTGTCAAAACTCAATACTAATGCAATAACAATAAAAATACAAGGGTTTTGGAAAGCAAACCTGTCTCCAACTGTTTGAAGAGAATATAAAAGAAAAAATGGGGTTTTTTGGACAAACTTTCCTATTAGTTTTTCCACCCACCTCTTTATCACACATCATGTTCTATTGCAATATGTTGTAATGGTGCAGTTTTTAATGACATGGTACGTGCTTCAATTTAAAAATAGTAGAGATCTGTTCCCTTCTTAGCACAATAATGTGTTAAGTGCAACAATGTAGGTAGCTCTCAACTTACAGCCACAATTGAGACCATAATTTCCATTGCTAAACGTTAGAAATTCTGTTTATACATATAGCATCACAGAGCAAACAAAGAGTACAGTCACCATGTGCTTTACTGCTCAGCTGTTTAACTGTAACAGGAAACAGGAAACTCTACTTAGAACAAAAGAGCCTAGAGTATATACCATAGATCCAAACTTGTAAAAACTGCCATCTACTGGCTGAATACTCCTGTAGTTGTTGCATGAAAATACAATCCAACAATGATTTCCAACACTAAGTAAGGCAGTTGTTAAGTGAATCATGCCTAATTCGATGAGCTTTTTAACCACAGTGGTTAAGTGAATCAGTGCAGTTAAGAGAATCTTGTGGTCATTAAGCAAAATCTGGATACTTATCCAGGAAGAAGTTACCAGGGGGCAAAAACTGACTTGAAGATACCAAAAATAATCTCATTAACTTGTCATTAAGCTCCAATTAATTGCTAAACAGGCGTGGCACTGGCACAAAAATGTGATGTCCTTAGTGTTCTCTGAGTTTATTTGTTTTTTTCTTTTCTTGCAAATGTTGCATTACCTAGCTATCCATATCTTCAGGGCCTTGTGAAAGTGTATCAAGATGGCAGGCAATCTTATTTCTGCCGGGAAGATGTTCCACAAGGAGGGAGCCATTACAGAGTAGTCCCTTTTGGGGAGGAATTGCCCAAAGGAGCTCCTTAAGAGAGAGATCTGCCTCTTAATATCCCCTGTCTCCCCACTCTGGGGGCTTGGGTGGATATTAATGGAAAATACAGTCCTTTAACACCATCTTTTGGGAATGTTATAAACAGGGGTGGCATTCAAAAATGTTAGCAAAGGGTTCTCTGCCTGGTTGCTGGGTGGGCATGGCCATGATGGGCGTGGCCTAGTCAGCCTCTTGCTCCATGCAGGGGGAGGGGCTTATTGGCCAACCCAGACTCCGGAGGCTTTCCTCGAGTCTCCAAGAGGGTGAAAATGTCCTCCTTGGGCTCTGGAGGCTCTCTGGAAGCCAGAAACAGGCCCATTTCTAGACTTCCTGAAGTTCCAGGAGGCCCGTTTTTTGTGCTCCCTGAGCCTCTGTGCACCCCTGCACTTACCTGCATCCAAAACGGGCCACATGGGGACTCCTGGGAGGGGCAGGGTGGCGTGGGTGGGATCAGGAAGGGGTGGGATTTGGAGGTTCTCCAAACTGCCCAGAATCTTAGCTAAGGGCTCTCCCGAACTCCTACAAGCCCACAGCAGCCTACCCTTGGTTATAAAGACTCCTTGGACAGTGGTGGAGGGTTGGACTAGAACAGGACTGTAAAACTCATGGCCCATGGGCCAGAATGCGTCATGCACTGGCCACACCCATGCCTGATTTAGTGAAGGGGGGAAAAGTTGTGATATGTCACATGATGATGCCATGACAATGCGAGTTTGACACACCCCTGGACTAGAAGACCTCCCAGGTTCCTTCCAGCTCTATAAGTTATTACTTCTCTCTTCCAGATGTTTCCTAACTATCTTGGGTTACAGGATGACATCTTGGTACACCTGCAGCAGGGTCTTATGACAATTCACCACAGCCAATTCACTGCAACAAACTAGCCACTGCCAATGCGCAGAAACCAACTCACAATTGCCAACTTGCCATAGAATAGAATAATCAAAGAAAGGATGCCAAAGGAGGGACAAAATGAAATGGGAATGACAAAAAAATAACTATTTTTAACATTATTTTAAAGAATTAAATTGAATTGTTCAATTGTCCTACAATGAGTTGTCCCATGCCGAGTTAGCAGTCCCATGCCTGTCTCGCCAGCAGTGGCGAGTTGGCCATGGTGAGTTTGGCTACATTGAGTTGGCCATGGCAAGTTCTAATTTGATTAAGGACCTGGAGACAAAAACATATAAAGAATGGTTGCAAGAATTGGATATGGCCAGTCTGGAGAAATGAAGGACTAGTTGTGACATGATAGAGTTTTCCAGTATTTGAGGGGCTGCCACAAATTATTCTCCAAAGCACCAGAAGGCAACAGAAGAAAACAATGGATGGAACCTAATCAAGGAGAGAAGCAACCTGGAATTAAGGAGAAACTTGCTAACAGTGAGGACAATTAATCAATGAAACAACTTGTCTCCAGAAGTTGTGGGTGCTTTATTACTCGATGTTTTAAAGAAGAGATCAGACAGCTATTTGCCTGAAATGATACAGAAACTCCTGCTTGAACAGGGGGTTAGACTAGAAGTCCTCCAAGGTCCCTTCCAGCTCCATTCTGATTGATTGATTAAATTGGCCGTGGCAAGTTGGCTGCGGCAAGTTGTCCCAATCTGCTTGCAGGAAGATGTCAGTTCAGTTCAGTAAGACCTAGGTTTTCCCCCCTCTATCTTCCTCCAACTTCCCTTCTTAGCACAATATGGACAAGGCAATTAGAACAAAGGCAGGGAGAACTCTCCTCCACCGAGTAAACAAGGATTTCTTTGGGGCTTGCAACTGTTCCCCACCGCCCTCCCTTTCCCTCTCATCTCTTTTGAGTCTCTCTCGAAGTGGCAAGAGTGACATTTGTAATATCCTTCCTCTCAACCTGTCTGCCAGCTGGGGAATAATGAAGGAGGCCTGGCTGGCTTCTCAGTGTCCTCGGGAGAGAGCAACGTTTCTAATGGGAAAGCGGTGATGGAAATTGTCTGTGCTCTTGTGCCCACAGCACAGACAACTTAGTCAATGTCACAACTGCAACTATGACTCTCCAACTCTGGCTAAGCTGCTTTGTCAAAGCGTTTGCAGTGTGACTACTATTATAAGACAACCCAGGAGCAAAACACAGCACGCAGAGACTTAGACATTTAACAGTGGTTTATATACAAGGCATATACAGAAATATACATGGTAGGCAAATACTTGACAAGCAATCAATCTTCTTAACTCTACACAGAGAACTCTGCAATAGATACCAGGCACAAGGAGAGAGAGCACGCCCGCTAATGGCTGCCTTTATATAAACACCTCTTAAAGGGGTAGAACCCATCCTCAGTCTTAAAGAGGCAATACTAATGCTGATTCATCTCCATTGCATCAGCCTTACATTGCATCAGCTTAACAGCTGCTGGTCAGCTCTTAAATCTTAATACCTCAACATGCTTTGACTAGGCTGGTACCCTTTCCATGAGAAGCATGTGGTTTCTTTCCCAAACCCCAAAAACTTTAACCTTAGACTCTCTACTATTGACCTCATCTCCTTCCTAAGAGGCCTGTAGGGGGCGTGCATAAGTGCACCAATCGTGCCTACTGTCCCTGTCCTATCATCTCTTTTTATTTTTCTTAGAAGTATCTATCTCATGTATTCAAAACTATATTTATTCTTATACCTGTATCTTGTAAGCGATTGACAAATCAAATAAATACTAAATAACTTAGCTCGACCTTTCTATCAATGGACCATTCTGGAAATGGAAATCTCCCAGGCCATGGTGCCAAGGAGAGAAAACTGACTGGGAAGGAGGCTCGGCAGAAAGTGAACACCGCTTGTCACAGCCTGTCCTTCTCCCTGCGGTCCAAGGTCTCCAAGCAATGGGTGGAGATCTTACAAGGATGGTGTAACATTGGAAGAGATAACTAGGCGAGAGAAATAAAAGTTGCAAAGCGAGTAACCCAATCCCTGCTGAAAACTTTGGTCACTGTGTCTTCGGGGTCTTTGAACTTGGGCCTTTGGCTGTGCCAGAATTTTGAACATGCGTGTGTTACAATTAGAAGATAATATTTGTAGCTCAGGGTTGAACCGTGGGGTCCTTGGTTGTTTTCCTGCAGATGTTTCATTAGATGGCAAGTTAAGAACCTTGGTGCTAGAAGAAAGTGGTGTTTGCAGGGAGGAGGAGGAAGAAAAAGAGGAAGAGGAGAACTGTGGGGTCCTCAGTGCTCTCTGAGTTTGATTGTTTTTGCAGATTTCATGACCAATTAGGCCACGTCAACAGTGGTAGAAGAGATTGGGATTTGCAAGGAGGAGAACTGTAGGGTCCTTGGCATTCTCTGAGCTTGGTTGTTTTCTTGCAGATGTTTCATGAGATGATGATCAGTGCTAGAAGGAAATGGGGTTTGCAGAAAGAAGGAGGAGGAGAGGAGGAGGAGGAGGAGGAGGAGGAGGAGGAGGAGGAAAAGGACTTTGGAATCTTTTATTCTCTCTCTGAGCTTCATTTTTTTTCTTGCAGATGTTTCATTATCCAGGCTAGATAATTTCATCAGTGCTGGTAGGAAATGGGGTTTGTTCTCGGTTTATATTCTAGTGGCTTGCCCTGTCAGGGTTGGTGGGAGAGGTCTTGTAGTGTCTTTGGTTGGGCTGTTTACTATTAACTTGTTTTGCAGGTCCTTGATTGGAATATTGCTTACTTCTTGATCGTTGGTCTGATGTTAATCTTCCTGTTAATCTACACTCATCTGTGTGCTGATTGTTGGTGGGGAACTGTCCAACATTTATTTATTTATTTATTTATTTATTTATTTATTTATTTATTTATTTATTTATCTAGACACCTGATAATTGGCTCAAAGCCACCCAGTTAATTTTCATGCCTAAGACAGGACTAGAACTCTCTATCTCTTGGTGATTGGACCAAAGTCACTCAGCCAGTTTTCATGCCTACTACGGGACTAGAATTCTCCATTTCCTGGTGATTGGACCAAGGTCATCCAGTTGGCTTGCATGCCTGAGACAGGACTAGAATTCTCAGTCACCCAATAATTGACCCAAAGTCACCCGGCTGGCTTTCATGTCTAAGGCAGGTGATGAAGCATTCATTATCTCCAGGAAGCAAACTACTCCACTGATTAATTGTTCTCCTGATCAGGAAATTTCTCCTTAGTTCTAGGTTGGATCTCTCTTTAGCCCAGTGGTCACCAACGGGTGGGCCACGGCCAACTGGTGATCCTCAAGAAAATTTTGGTGGTCCACAGAGAAATGTCACCGCCAAAGCAATTAATCCAGACTGCGCAGGAACACAAAACTGTGCTAACCACATGGCCCGCGGGAACCCTCCCCGCCCACTCACTCCTTACCTGGAAAACTTGCCTGTTAAATTGCTATTTTTCCTTTTTCCAACCATCAGTTGTTCTGCTGTGCCGGGAGATTTAGATTAGCTAGAAAGTAGGAAATCATTGGATTTCTTGCTTTCTAGCAGATCTTTAGATATTAAAAGCAGAGCCGAACCTTCCTTAGGACTGAAGCTTTTATTATTCAGTGCAGACTCAGGTAGTCGATGGCAGAAAGATAGATCTCTGAGTGAATCTGTGATTGTGTGAGCAACTCAATCTGCCTGCCTGCTTTACCTGATTTTGGGTAAAAGTTATTCTTTTTTAAATAAAAAATTCCATATTTACATACATCGTGTGTTGTGAGTTAATTTTGTAAGTTTGTTGCTAGCAAATTTTATGAGTTTGTTTGCAAGCAAATTTTATGTGACAGACTCAGGCAGCAGATGGCAGATAGATAGATCTCTGAGTGAATCTGTGATTCTGTGAGCAACTCAATCTGCCTGCCTGCTTTGCCTGATTTTGGGTATAAGTTGCTCCTTTTTATAAAAAAAAAATCAATATTTATATAAATATTTATAATATTTACATACTAGTCATGCCCAGGCAGTCACATGAACACCAAATTAGGCCATGTCCACAGAACTGGTTATTAAGAAATTTGAATCCCACCCCTGCCTCTGTGTGTTTGTGTGTGAGAGAGAGAGAGAGAAAGAGAGAGGGGGGAAGGGAGAGAAAGAGAGATTAGATCAGATCTCTCTCTCTCTCTCTCTCTCCTACCAATGTCAGCAAGCCACCGTCAGTCAAAATTCATATTAGTGGTCTCCAGGATTTAAAATTATGAGTTTGATGGTCCCTGAGGTCCAAAAGGTTGGCGACCCCTGCTTTAGCCAGCTCTCATTTATTACTTCCTTGTCTTGCCCTCAGGTGCTTTGGAGAATAAGGCAACCTATTTTGTTACACGTCCTTGGGAAGTAACTTGCCAGGATTCTGATGGAAACGGTCAAAGGGGGGTATGCTTCTGATTTGCACCGGTTCTACCGATCCAGTATCGTCAGCCAGCAGTTGGCCCCACCCACCTGCCCCCTATATTTCCTTTGCTTGAAGTCCAGCTGATAGGTTCAGCAGAGTGGATCGCCGTGCCTCAGCTGTTTTACTCACCAGCGCCAAAGGTAAGATAAGTTTTCATGCTTAAAATTGCCCATTTTAGAACGCTCCACCCCCCCCCGCCCCCCCACAGAACCGGTAGTAAAATATTTTGAATTCTACCACTGGAAAGGGTCCAGGAGATGGCATTGCATAACAATTGAGAAGGGACTTTAGGTTGGTCAAAGGATGTTCATGATCAGATTTTAACTTCTCCTCATTTCATTGAAAAATTTATGAATGCGAGACGGCTAGCTTACGGTATCTTTGTTGATGGAATGAAAGCGAACAATAAAATGAATAGAGTTGAATTATGGAATGTTTTGTGAAAATAAGAAGTTGAGGTTTGGGTTGATGAATACAATAAGGGCAGAATGCGATGGAAGTCAATAAATAGAATGCCAAAACATCGGGCCCCAAATACAGAATAAGACAAGGCTGTGTGATATCCCCTTGATTATTTAATGTATTTATGAATAAATTTATCGAGAATGTTTGTAGTGGTGATAGAAGTGTGTTGACTGAGGACATGAATATATGTGTCTCCTAGTATGCAGAGAATTTGAATGATGAAGTAAGAGCTGTCAATCAAGGGAAAGGTTACTGCATATCATCTTTCCCTTGGAATAGAAGCTGGATAATCATCTAACATAGATGTTGCAGTGAATTTACAGCATATAGTTAGTCCTTGACTTATGGCCACAATTGACGCCCAGAGTTATGTTGTTAAATGAGACATTTGCCAGGTGAGTTTTGCCCCATTTTATGACCTTCCTAGCCACTGTTGTTAAGTGAATCATTGCAGTTATTAAGTTGACAATACAGTCGTTAAGTGAATCTGGCTTCCTCATTTAACTTTGCTTGTCAGAAGGTCACAACTGTTGTTCACATGATCTCAGGACACTGCAACCGTCATAAATATGAATCGGTTTCCAAGCATCCAAATTTTGATTACATGACCACGGGGATGACGCAAAGGTCATAAGAGTGAAAAATGGACATGTCTCTTTTTCCAGTGCCATTGTAAAACTTGGAGTGGTCACTCAATAAACTGTTTTAAGTCAAGGACTACCTGTAGAGTATACAAGGGGTTGATTTTGATGTCCTGTTTGATCACTTCCAACTCTAAGAGTCTCTGATTTTTAGCAAATGTTATATCCAACCTGGAACTAAGGAGAAATTTCCTATTGGTGAGAACAATTAACCAGTGGAATGGAAGTTTATTTTATTTGGGTTGTCAATTGCTTACAAGGTAATAGGTATAAGTAAAAACATAGTTATGAATACATGGATACATATAAGAAAAATAAAAGAAACAATAGGACAGGGATGGTCGGCATATTGGTGCGCTTATGCAGGCCCCATTGTTATTTTTATTTATTTTTCTTTTTATTTATTCAGAAGTTGTGAGTGCTCCAACACTGGAGGTTTTTAAGAAGAGATTGGACAGCCATTTGTCTGGGATAGTACAGGGTCTCTTAAGTGGGGGGGATTCAATTTTTTTTTTACCATCAGTTTTGTGGGGGTGGCTTGGTAGGCGTGCTTTGCACGCACACACATCTGTGCAGAGGATTTGATACCGACTTTCTCCTGCAATCCTGCACTCTCCCTGTGTGTTCAACAGCTGACCCATGGTGATCCGCTGTGCTGCACGAAGCAGCTAAGCCTCAAAACAGCTGATCATCGGAGAGAACTGGTTTGCTCACAGATGGTCCTTGGAGCTACCGGTTTGGCTGAACTGGGCCAAACTGATAGAATACCACCCCTGGGTCTCCTGCTCAGGCAGGGAGTTGAACTAGAAGACCTCAGGGATGGGATTCGATCGGTTCAGACCAGTTCGGGTGAACTGGTAGTTCCGGCGATCATTTGGCCCCGCCCACTCGCCCCTGCCCTAGTCTGTTCTTTATTTCCATGTTTTGCAACTCAGCTGATTCATGTGGCACAGCAGGTTGCCGCGCCTCAGCTGTTTTACTCACCAGGGCTGCAGCAGAAGGTAAGTATTAGAGCTGAAAACGGGCGGTTTTCAAATGCTGCGTGCACATGCAAAGAACATGCTCACCGAACCGGTTGTTACACCAGTGGAATCCCACCACTGGAAGACCTCCAAGGTCCCTTCCAACTCTGTTATTGTAGGAGAAGCCGGGGCTGAGGCCAAGGGAGGGGTCAAACGTCATCAATCTTGAGTCCCTTCACGCCCACAAGAGATCTAAGTTCAGCCCACCTTGAGTTCCTCTTAATCTTATCTCCTGCTAATTTCCCTTCCCTAGTCCAGATTCTTGTAAAGAACTTAATCTTACGATAAATCTTTATGCCTATTTGAACAGTCTGGATCCCCTGATTTTCCTGGCATTTGACAGTTATTTTATTATTCTGGACAATCTCTTCTTAAAAATCTTTTAGTGCTGGAGTACCTACAACTCAATAGAATAAAATAACAGAGTTGGAAGGGACCTTGGAAGTCTTCTAGTCCAGCCTTCTGCTCAGGCAGGAACCCTATACCATTTCAGACAAATGGTTGTTCAATTATCTTTTTTAGAACTTCCAGTGTTGGAGCATTCACAACTTCTGGAGGCAAGTTGTTCCATTGATTAATTGTTCTCACTGTCAGGAAATTTCTTTCTTAGTTCTAGGTTGTTTCTCTCCTTGATAAGCTTCCATCCACTGCTTCTTGTTCTATCCTCAGATATTTTGCAGAATAAGTTGATTCCCTTTTCTCTGTGACAACCTCTCAAATGTTGGAAGACTCATATCAAGTCACCCTTAGTCTTTCTATTTGTTGGAATATACATAACCAATTCCTGCAAACATTCTTCATAATGTTTTAGCTACCAGATTTCTAATCATCTTTGTTGCTCATCTCTGCATTCTTTCTAGAATCTCAATATCTTTTCATGCTACCATAAGGAGCGCAGATCAAAAAATTAGTCTATCAGAAGCCAAGGTATTTGATTCTGATATGGTAATAAGCCATGCCAGCGCAGTGGTCAGTGTGCAGGACTGCTGGCTATTTCTGCTGATTGCTGGATGCCTGCAATTTGGCAGGTCGAATCTCACCAGGCTCAAGGTTGACTCAGCCTTCCATCCTTCTGAGGTCAGTAAAATGAGGACCCAGATTGTTTATGCTGATTCTGTAAACCTCTTAGAGAGGGCTGTGAAGCACTGTAAAGCAGCATATAAGTCTAAGTGCTATGAAGAGCGAATGAATGCAGCTTGCACAGAAATGGCGACAAACTTAGAGGAAGAAAATGAATTGGTACACTTGGGGTGGAAGATTTATTTCAGATGGGAAAATGGAGAACTGCGAAGATGTGCAAATGTTTTTGAAAAGGAGTGGGCAGCATATGGTTTGCTGTGAAAAGGAACATTTGTTGGAAGAAGCAGAAATAGCTTGTATAAGAACATGCCTCTGCCTACTTTAGTACCTGGAAGTGAGAATGGAGAATGCCAAGAGAAACATAAAAGCAGGTGGAATGCTGTAGGAATGGGAATGCTTAGAAGTATGAAGACATCAACCTACAATCAAGAATGAACGTGTGGCAAGAATATAAAAGAGTGGGTCATTATGAAATACAGAGCGGTATTACAAGCACAAGAGAATATTTGTAGCTCAGGGTTGAACTGTGGGGTTCTTGGTGCCCTCTGAGCTTGGTTGTTTTCTTGCAATTGTTTCATTACCCAACTAGGTAACAGCATCAGTACTAAAAAAGAATGGGGTTGATGAAGGAGGAGGAGGAGGAGCAGCAGCTGCAGCAGGAGGAGGAAGTCAAAGACTGTGAGGTCCTTGTGCTTGGTTGTTTTCTTTCAAAAGTTTCATTACCCAACTCGGTAACATCATCAATGCCAGAAAGGAGGAGAGATTGTGGAGAAAGAGGAGGAGGAGGAAGAATGCTCTCTTATCTTAGTTGTTTTCTTGCAGATATTTCATTAGCCAACTAAGTAACTTCATCATCATTCTATCTATCTATCTATCTATCTATCTATCTATCTATCTATCTATCTATCTATCTATCTATCTATCTATCTATCTATCTATCTATCTATCTATCTATCTCTATTTATCTATCTATCTGTATGTCTGTCTGTCTATCATCCATCCATCCATCCATCCATCCATATCTATCTATCTATCTATCTATCTATCTATCTATCTATCTATCTATCTATCTATCTGTCTATCTATATCATCTCTATCTGTCTGTCTGTTTGTCTATCATCCATCCATTTATCATCCATCCATATCTATTTATCTATCCATCCATCCATCCATCTATCTATCTATCTATCTATCTATCTATCTATCTATCTATCTATCTATCTATCTATCTA
The DNA here is from genome assembly GCA_023653725.1 of Bungarus multicinctus. NCBI lineage: Eukaryota > Metazoa > Chordata > Lepidosauria > Squamata > Elapidae > Bungarus > Bungarus multicinctus. Next base: position 273,575,896 of record CM042834.1, on the reverse strand, counting down.
TCTCATGTCTGTCTGTCTGTCTGTCTATCTATCATTCATCCACCTATCATCCATCCATCCATCCATCCATCCATCCATCCATCCCTATCTATCTATCTATCTATCTATCTATCTATCTATCTATCTATCTATCTATCTATCTCATGTCTGTCTGTCTGTCTGTCTGTCTGTCTGTCTATCTATCATCCATCCATCTATCATCCATCCATCCATCTCTATCTATCTATCTATCTATCTATCTATCTATCTATCTATCTATCTATCTATATCATCTGTCTGTCTGTCTGTCTGTCTATCATCCATCCATCTCTATCTATCTATCTATCTATCTATCTATCTATCTATCTATCTATCTATCTATCTATCTATCTATATCATCTCTGTCTGTCTGTCTGTCTGTCTATCATCCATCCATTTATCATCCATCCATATCTATCTATCTATCTATCTATCTATCTATCTATCTATCTATCTATCTATCTATCTATCTATCTATCTATCTATCTATCTATCTATCTATCTATCTATCTATCTATCTATCTATCTATCTATCTATCTATCTATCTATCTATCTATCTATCTATCTATCTATCTATCTATCTATAACATCTCTGTCTGTCTGTCTGTCTACCTATCATCCATCCATTTATCATCCATCCATATCTATCTATCTATCTATCTATCTATCTATCTATCTATCTATCTATCTATCTATCTATCTATCTATCTATCTATCTATCCTCTTTACAATTCTATGAGTTGCCAATAACATTTTTTTTCTCCATCCACCCCCAGATCCAGTCGCTTCAAAAAAGATTTGTCTGCATATAATTTTTTTACATTGATCTCGTTGGTTTTGTTAGAATGAGACAGAAGTTGTGAGGCAGGGGGAAATGGAAAAAAAAAAAATCTGCGTTCTTTCTGTCTTCTCCCACCTCCATACGCATAGGCATGGCGTGATCAATATCAATTTTCAAATGTACTATTGATTGCACTAGCTCTTAATTTCAAGCCAAACAATAGTTTCTTTTGTAATTTCCATGCTGCCGTCACTGCTGACCTGTGTGTTGTCAAATCATATTGATTGGATACGAAATGAAAGGCGCAGGGCAGAAGAAGAGGGGAGAACAGGCAGGAATTAAAATTGGGGTTCTTATTAACCAAATCGGAAGAAAATAGGGCTCCATTTCAAAATAAGCTTAACTTGCATTGGTGGTTTAGAACAGTAAACATCCCAGTGTAGAAAGTTAGCACCCACCGCTCTCCTAGAAGAATGAAACACTTTGAGAAAGATTTAAAAAGGCAGAATATTATATTTCCTCTAAAAGAGAAATAGAAATCTTAAAGGAAACAGAAACTGAAAGCCACAGAAACTCAAAACTGTTCCACTGATTAATTGTCCTCACTGTCAGGAAGTTTCTCCTTAGTTCCAGGTTGCTTCTCTCCTTGATTAGTTTTCATCCATTGTTTCTTGTCCTGCCCTCTGGGGATTTGGAGAATAGGTTGACCCCCATGTTCTTTGAAGGGAAGGCTATGCTTAGAATCACAGGGACGGAAGGAACCTTGAAGGGACCTTGGAGGACTTCTATTTATTGATTTATTTTCCTAAATGTGCTTTTTCAAGAGGCAGCTGGGCTTTCTTCATTTTTCCTTGAAGTCGTTTCACTTCTCATCCCAGAAGCTTCATCAGTTCTGATTGAAAGCTGGAGAATGGAAGGATTTATATTCCTTGCAGTCCTCTGGGCATTAGTGTTCTTTCTGAGCATCGTTGACGCCACCTGGAGGTTTCTCTGGTCCTTCAGGGTCACCTGAAGTACACAGTCCTTTCTGCAGATTCCATATCCATTTGCACTCTTCAGGTGACCCTGAGATCACAGATAAATCTCTCCGCAAAATTTACCAGCATGGAATTGGTCCACTTATCCTCCACTGAAAGGAGGGTAATACAACTAAAATGAAAGATCCTTTAAGTTCTCATTGCTGTATTTTAGTCCACAATTACTCTAAAATCAACAAATCAGAGTTGCTAGTTTTGAAAGCTCTCCAATTTTTTGTCCCTTAATATATTTTTCCTCTTCACCTATGCTTTCTATTCCTTCCTTCCTTCCTTCCTCCCTCCCTCCCTCCCTTCCTTTTTTTTCAAATATAGAGACTCCCATTTCATTTCTTAGCATTTGTCATACACAAAACATCCATATCCCCTCCACTTTCTGGGGTGTGCAAATATTTACACACACACACACACACACACACACACACACACACACATACACACACACACAATAAGTTGGGCTGGTGATTTATAAAAAAAATGTTGAACAAGGGAACAAGATCACTTATGCATTTATTTGTTGAGTTATTTCTTTACCAGAATTTTAGGGCCATCTGTCTCCTACCATGTGATTCACAACAACAACAATCCCTAAACCATAAGTGCAAGCCAAGGTGAGCCACCATCCCATGCACCAGATCAAACATCTTCACAACTCAACCCCTAAGGTCAACATTCGTTTGACTCTTAACGCTTAGCAATGCAAGGTCGCCTAAGTGGATTGCTTTATCGATTCCACAAGGTTCTTTCAAGGACCAAGACGCTGATGTTTGGTTGATGCCCAGGCATCAAGCCAATGGTTGGGACAAAAGACCCCATGTGGGGTAATGCAACCCATGGGAGGTGTGATAAATATCCACCATGCTCTTGAAAGTTTCTTCAACTTTCACTCCTTATCTTCACGCGAGTTTTGCCTTGCGGTGAGCTGGAGGCCCAGTTGGCAACAATAAATTACTTTTGTGGAAATTTGCATTGCTTTTGTTCTTTCTCCTGTGTCTCTCTTGGCCCTTCTCTGAATTTCATGCAAACAATGCCAACTGGAAAACGGGAAGTAAACAAACAAACAGACAAAGGAAGAGTTTCTTAACTTTCTCCAAAGGCTGCCTCACCTCCTTGAAGACACTTCCCCTGGAGCAAAATTTTCTTCTTATTTAGCATAACTTTTCCCGTTGCCCACTATTGTTGCGACTTCAATAGGCCTTTGGGGATTCAGGAGCAATAAACAAATATTTTAGCATTTGTAGGATGGGCTTCCTCATTCCTTCCCACCCCCACCCCTGAGTTTTACACTTATTATACATTCTTCTGCATGTCTCTTTTCCATGGAATAAAATTTCCAAAATAAGTAAAGTTTTTGGCTTGGATACACAGCCAATTCACTTAGTAACCGATCGAAGTTACAAGGGCACTGAAAAAAAGGGTCTTTTTCACACTTATGACCACTCCAATCCTCAGATTCATTTACATTCAGATGCTAGGCAATTGACTTCGTATTTATGATAATCGCAGTGTCCTGGGATCTCCTTTTGTGACTTTCTGACACTGGGGAAGCCACTTAATAACCCTGTTATTAATTGGCTTGGTGGGCATGGCAGGGGAAGGTTACTGCAAAATCTCCTTCCCTCCCACCCCACTAACCTGCTTTCCAGCTCCATTCTCCTGAGCAGGGCAACAAAGGAAGACCCAGCCAATCAGCTGGAACTTGGGAGGCAGAGAATAGATGAGGTTGGCAGAGCCAGTCAGAGGTGGGATTTGCTAGTTCTCTGAACTACTCAAAATTTCTGCTACCTGTTTTCTAGAACTGGTCAGAACCTGCTAAATACTTCCTCTGCATGTAATCATAAGATTTTGGTATTTACTGTTGGAAGTTTCAATTTCCCCCTGCTCTCCTAGGAAAACAGCCCCTACCTTTGTCAAGTAGGACTATTAAAATAGCTGGTGCCAGCTTACTTTTCACAACAAAAGGAAGGAGAAAATTACAGACATGAGATACAGAGAAAAAACCCTACAAAATAGCTAAGATCCTTTCCATAGAAATCAAAAAAGCAAATCAAAAGGCATTAACAGGAAACTCAGGATATTGCAACCTAATGCAACAAACAGCTACTATAAAACAATTAGATCCCAATATCAAAGACTTCAAGGGTATAAAAAAAGGGTTTCTCTACTCACAAGATTAGATTAATCCTAGGAATGCTGTGAGATTTCTTACCTGCCTTCCTATTAATAAACTGATTCTGACTTTCAATGCAGCTGACCAAATTATTTTGCATGTCTCCCAGCCGGGAAATTTGAATCCACAAAGGGAAGAACTTTGCCTATCACAAAAAGGGCAAGGCTGCTTTTTTCCTTTCATCACTACCAAGGCTTTGGTGTCTATCAATGCCAGACCCAGAGAGGGCATGCAGCTATGCTGGTTAATGTTTGGCCACTTATATATAGGTTTTAATTTACTGGTTATGACCAGCAGTCGAGCTAAAAATCCAGTTGATAATTAGCTAGTTATCCTGGATTCTTAAGCAGCTTTTGATCCCATCGTTCATGGTATGCTTCTGAGTTATCTGTTTGGACCAGAACTTGGAGTGGTATTTTGTAGCCGTTCCGGTTCTTTTTGAAAGAGGAGTTCCATCAGTGGACTTGCCTGCAGATGTTGTGGGTGCTTCATCACTGGAGGCTTTTAAGAAGAGACTGGATAGCCACATGTCTGAAATGGTATAGGATCTGTTAGGTTTCTTTAAGAAACTTAACTGTATTGGTTTACTATGTATGGCTGCAAGTCAGAAATGACTCAGCACTATCTTGTAGCCACAATGCTGATTGGATACAGGAAGCAGGAGAGCTATATAGTAAGAAGCCAGAGAGCACGTGGCTGGAGTACTGTTAGAATCTCTGTGTGAGTGCTACAGGAATGCTGCTACTGGTTTGCTAGGCTTCTACTATGCTACTCTACTATTTGGCAAGTATCTTCAACCCTGTAACTATATTTCTCCATTGATGCATGGATGTATTGAAGATGATGTATTGCTGTTATATCTACTGAACAAGAATGGTTAGTAATCTAATCTACTGATGGATGAACTGTGTATGATATTGGAATGAAACTTGGACTGTGTTTACATCATTGTATATAAAGACTTTGCACTTCAACTGCTGTGCTTGTGTGGTTCTATATTCACCGCTACAATCTGAACACTACTTCCGTCTGCTGTATTAATCCTTGACACCAAGGATACTCTGCTCAATACTTAACAGGATCTCCTGCTTCGGCAGGGGGTTGGATTAGAAGACTTTCTTGTCTGCAACAAGGATAGCAGTGATCAGGTAGAATGATGCTGAGTGACCAGCATTACAGAATGTGCCAGCCCACTCGTACTTAATGATGATAAGTAGGTCTTTCACTGTATTTTTGGAAACTAGTTGTTGGAAGAACTATCCTTCTGGGTTCAGTTCCAAGTGGGGGAAAAGACACTGGAAACATGGCGGCTCTTTGGAAAGTTGGTTGAATGGTGGACAGGACCACATGGCTTGGAGCGCCAAAGTGAAAAGGACGATCCCATGCTTCCAGATGTTGGGTGAAGGAAAAGAAGGGAAAGGGCGAAGATGCTGAGAGTGCAATTGTTTTATACCCTTGGTTGGGCCCCACCTTACTGTTTCCTGTTCCTGTGCAAGAAATGTATCCCATTGGCTGTCAGACTCCCAGGGGTGGGGTGGGGTCTTAGCTAACTTTGTAGGCTTTGTCTGGATCACATGGCTTCACCTGAGTGCTGGCTGATGCAATCTTCCCAGGCCAGGTGGTGAGATGAGTAAAGGGCTTTGTTATGTGGAATATTCCAGCCCAGGCCTTAATGGCCCACTCATTAACAAAGGAGGGGGTAAACTCTTGCTTCTGAATTTCTACTTCTCTTTTTTAGGGGAAATATTCTGCCTTTTAAATATTTCTTAGGATATTTCATTTTTCTAGGAGAGGGGTGGGTGCTAACTTCCTACACAGCCATACGGTTATAATCTCCTTGTGTACTTCTCCTCCAATCTCCTTCATCTGGCTGAACCTTCATCAGATTCTCCTTCCCGCCTTTGAATTCCTGAGGACTTGAGCCATGTTTCCCTCCTTCCTTCCTCGTTCCTTACTGTCCGGATTGTCTGAATTAATTGCCGATAGCAGAAATCTGCGGATCATTCTCTCGCTCTTCATATTTTTGAGAACTAATTACCTGTGTGTATAAAACGATGAAATCTCATTATATTTTCTTCTCTTTTTTTTCCTTCCCAAAATAAAATAAAATTAAAAAAAAATCTCCCATGCATTTCATTACATTATCCAATTATTGCCGTACCTTGTCTAGCATTATGTTAGTGACCGCTCACAGGCTATTTACTACACAGATGTGTTACTTTAATTAAACAAATATGATTAGCTTCACGGGATGGCATTTGGCTAGGCCAAAATACACACTAAAAATGTGTCGCTTCCAACGGCTGGAGATTGTCTTCAAAAGGCGTAAACAACAATAAACAATCGGAGAAACGTGGCTTCATCTTTTTAGAGACGCCAGTTCTTCCTAGGCCAAGATTGATTTCATAACAAGGGAGATTTTTCTAACGGGGTGATTTAAATAGCAATAGCACTTAGATGTATATCCCACTTCACAGTCCTCTCTAAGCGGTTTATAGAGTCAACCTATTGCCCCCAACCATCTGGGTCTTCATTTTACCCATCTCGGAAGGATGGAAGGCTGAGCCGGTCAGGATCGAACTCCTGGCAGTGAGCAACCTTAGCCTGTAATATGCATTCTGGGCCATCACAGCTCAGAGGTAGACAGATGATAGATAGATAGATAGATAGATAGATAGATAGATAGATAGATAGATAGATAGATAGATGAGAGAGAAAGAGCGATTAGACAGGTAGGTAGGTAGGCAGGCAGGTAAGCAGACAGGCAGATAGATGAGAGAGAGATGATAGATAGATAGATAGATAGATAGATAGATAGATAGATAGATAGATAGATAGATAGATGATAGAGATAGATAAGCAGGCAGGCAGGCAGGCAAGCAGAATTTAGCAGTAGCACTTAGACTTATATACTGCTTTACAATGATTTACAGCCCTCTCTAAGGGGTTTTCAGAGTCAGCAATATTGCCTCCAATAATCTAGGTCCTCATTTTACCAACCAGAGAAGGATGGAAGACTGAGTCAACCTTGAACTGGTGAGATTCGAACTGCCAAATTGCAGGCAGACAGCAGACAGCAGAAGTAGCCTGCAGTACTGCATTCTAAACCTATATTCTTGTAATTTGAAGCCAATCATTCATACATTCACCTAGATTTTAATCAAAGTGGAATCTCAATCAGATTTTCAAGAATATGTTCATAAGAAACAACTGAGGGAACCATCACAGAGTAAGCCGAAAGCTTATAGATCGCTCTACCTAAAGAAATATATAGATTTCTCTCCTAACATGAATCCGAACTGTTGGAAGTATAAAAAGAAACAAGGAACATTCTTTCACATGTGGTGATCCTGCACTGAAGCCCAAAGATATTGGCGTAGAATTAAAAAATGGTTAGAGGAAATAACGACGGAGCAATTTGAATTAAAACCAGAATTCTTTCTATTAGGGATTTTTAATAGACAATTTTCTAAAAAAGCCAAATATATAATAGTATATATTCTCACTGCAGCTAGATTAATCTTTGCACAGTGTTGAAAACAAGCCGATATTCCAACAGAGGAAATGATCATTCAGAAAATAGCAGCCTGTGCAGAGATGGATAAATTAACTTTAGCACTTAAGGATAAGGAATCATCAGAATATTATAAGAGCTGGGAATGGTGGTATGACTGGATAGAACAAAAATAGAAAATATATTAGTAAATAGTGTTAAATTGAAAAAGTGGTAGTAATTACATATTCGCAATAAGATGTATTTGAAAATATGACACCAATAATGATAACAAATAAGGAACCACAGACTGTTGATAATGGAATTATTTGCTTTTATTCGTTTTCTTTCTTTCTTTCTTTTTTATATTGTGTATGTGCTTGTCTGTTATTTTAGTTGTACAATCAATAAAGTTTGTTTATTTTAAAAAAGAAATATATAGATTTTAAAAGGAAATTTTGGGGTCCTTGGTGATCCTTGAGCTTAATGGTTTTCTGGCAGATGTTTCATTAACCAACTAGATAACATTATCAGTGCACCAAGAAGCCCATGGCTCAAACCTGAGCTGCAAATATTCTCTTTTTAAAGAAAACTATTATTCAGGCTCTATTTTACCATCATCTGCAGTTGATGAAGAAGACATCAAGAAGTTGATGAAGAAGACATGAAGATTCAACCTAGAAATACAGATACTGTAATTTTTCTGACAGGGAGAACAATCCACCAATGAAATAGAAGTTGCCTTTGGAAATTGTGGGAGCTTCATCACTGGAGGCCTTCAAGAAGAGACTGGACGACCATCTGTCAGAAATGGTATAGGGTCCCCTGCTTGGGTGGGGGGTTGGACTAGATGACCTGCAAGATCCCTTCAAACTCTGTTAATGTGTTAATTATACATGTTAAGCCAATTGTAGTAGTCCTTGGTGATGTTGAGCCTCACTGATTTTTTTGCAGGTGTTTCATTATCCATCTAAGGAATATCATCAGTGCTAGAAGGCTTGGTTCTTTTTAAATTTCTTTTTATATACTAGTGGCTTGCCCTATAAGTATTGCCCCAAAAATATTGATGGAGTATTGTTTACAGGGGCAAGCCAGGAAGAGGAAGAGAGGGAGGGAAGGAGGGAGGAGGAGGAGGAGGAGGAGGAGGAGGAGGAGGAGAAGGAGAAGGAGAAGAGAAGAAGAAGAAAGAAGAAGAAGAGAAGAAGAAGAAGAAGAAGAAGAAGAGAAGAAGAAGAAGAAGAAGAAGAAGAAGAAGAAGAAGAAGAAGAAGAAGAAGAAGAGAAGAGAAGAAGAAGAAGAAGAAGAGAAGAAGAAGAAGAAGAGAAGAAGAAGAAGAAGAAGAAGAAGAAGAAGAAGAAGAAGAAGAAGAGAAGAAGAAGACTCATTAAAGGAGGAATGTATAAGAGCTTCCTTTACAAATCCCAACAGATTATTTGAAAGAATTCAATTCACCCCAAAAGTGAGGAAAGTTAACGATTCTAATGAGAAAGAGGAAGGAGAAAGGGGAGGGCTCAGAGGTATTACAAGGAAAAGGAAATGCTTCAGAAACTGGATGAGACAAAACACAAAGCTTCAAATGTGAGAAGCTGAGTAAAATCAAAGTTGACAGAGCTGTTGATCCACATTTTGCCCATGCCTAGTGATTATACATTTTGCACGAAGAGAGGTTAAACACATTATCTACGTCTTCTGTCTGAAAGCTTTTCTTTATCCATAGGCAGTTATGGTGTTACTCCCACCTTCTCCACTTAAATTTCCATTTATTTTAGGATTCTTCTAGGTTCTCTAACTTTCCTCAGATTGGGCAAACATTAAATGCCTCTGCCTGCATTGTATTTTATAATACTAACATAATTGACAAAGCAGAAATAAATCAGAATAGAGCTGGAAGGGACCTTGGAGGTCTTCTAGTCTAACCTTCTGCTCGAGCAGGAGATCCTATATCATGTCTTACAAGTAGCTGTCCAATCTCCTCTTAAAAGCCTCCAGTGGGTACTGGAGTGCCCACAACTTCTAGTGGCAAGCTGTTCCACTGGTTAATTGTCCCCACTCTTAGGAAGTTTCTCCTGAATTCCAGGTTGCTTCTCTCCTTGATGAGTTTACATCCATTTTTTTCTTCCCTTGCCTTCTGGAGCTTTGGAAAATAAGTTGACCTCCTCCTCTTTATGGCAGCCCTTCAAATGCTGGAATACTGCTATCATGTCCCCCTAGTCCTTCTTTTCTCGAGCCTAACCGAGCCCAAATCCTGCAACCATTCTTCTTATGTTTGAGTCTCCAGGCCTTTAATCATCTTAGTTGCTGTTCTTTGCACTTTTTCCAACATTTTTTTTTTAATAATGTGGTGACCAGAACAAATGAAGTATTCCAGGTGTGACCTTACTAAGGCTTTATAGAGTAATATTAATACCTCACTTGATCTTGATTGTATCCTTCTGTTAATGCAACTTAGGGTTGTATTGGCTTTTTTGGCTGATGCTGCACACTGCTGGCTCATATTTAACCATTGTCCACTAAGACTCCATGATCCCTCTCACAGTTACTGCTATTGAGCCTGGTTTTACCCAGTCTATACGTATACATAGAATTTGCTCCCAGAGGAAAGCCAAAGAATTTGAAATAATACAATACATTTTGTTAACAAAAATGGGTGACAGCTCACAAAGATTACCAGGTGCAAATAGAGATACACATTATTTGCATAGCAAAGAAGATAAAGCAAGAATAGTGAAATTGCTAGTAGTTCACGTAGTCTTGACTCTATCCTTCTGTTTATTATTTTAAAATAATATATTATTATTATTTTTTTAATTACATTTATATGCCGCCCTTCTCTGGAGACTCAGGGCGGCTTACAGTCTTTAGAGCACCAAGCTAAATGCTCGGCAATAGCCTTCATTCCATTGTATATGCCTGCTTATTACTAGGGCTTTTTGGCCCCCCCAGCGGCATTTTACAAAGTCAGCTTATTGCCCCCAACAATCTTGGGTCCTCAATTTACCTACCCTGAGAGGATGGAAGGCTGAGTCAATCTTGAGCCTGGTGAGATTCGAACCTGCACTAATTGCAGGCAGCTTGCACTAAGTGCTAGATGATTAACAGCCTGCACCACCAAGGCCCTTAATTAAAAACAAAAAAGACAAGTCAACTCAAAGGGCAGACTCGATGGATCAATAGGTCTTTTTCTGCCATCCATTTTGTCAATCAATTGGAATAGAGCTGGAAGGGACTCTGGAGGTCTTCTAGTCCAGCTCCCTGCTCAAGCAGGAGATCCTATACCATTTCAGACAAATGGATGTCCAATCTCTGTTTGAAAGCCTTCAGTGTTGGGGCACCCACAACTTCCAAAGGGAAGCTATTCCACTGTTTAATTGTCCTCACTGTTAGGAAGTTTCTCCTCAATTCCAGGTTAATTCCCTCCTTGATGAGTTTCTATCCATTGTTCTTGTCTTGCCTTCTGGTGCTTTGGAAAATAAGTTGACATCCCTCTTTGGGATATTAACACTATAGTATAACTTCAAAATTATCATTAACACGGGAGGGAAAGCCTCAGAAAATTACATTAGAAACAAAGTACAACATGGGTCTAACACTTTTAATTATAAGTGATGACATTTTTTTAATTGTTGGCGGAAGACATTGAATTAAAAACTGAAGTCCTGTGGTTTATCACTTAATCCAGTGCTTGGAAACTGAATCAGACCTACCCAAATTCATTTCCAATAAGATCATTATTGTCAAGTTTGCAACAGCAGAATTCAACCCAAAATGAAGAGATCCTGATAAATCTCATTAGTAATATTTATTATCAAAAAGGAAAGCAAAGGATTAAAATAGAACAGATTGGAAAGCGAACAAGCCCAAACTTTAGCATTCATTAATTAGTGAATTCATGAAAAGGAAATCTCTGAGGGCCTTTTGAACCTTTTTAATTGATATTTATTTATTTATGTCTCAGCTTTGTTATTTTTACAAATAGCTCAAGGCAGCGAATGTATCTAACATAACTTCCTCCTCCTATTTTCCTCACAACAATAATCCTGTGAGGTAAGTTGGGCCAAGAGAGAATGAATGGCTCAAAATCACCCAGTTGGCTTTCATGGCTAAGCCAGGACTAGAACTCACAGTCTCCTGGTGATTGGCCCAAAGTCAACCAAGCTGGCCTATTATGCCTAAGGTGGGACTAGAACTCACTATCTCTCCTGGTGATTGGCTCAAAGTCACCTAGCATCTTTCATAGTTAAGACAGGACTAGCAAACTCCACGTCCTGGTAATTGGCCCAAGGTCCCCTAGCTGTCTTTCATGGCTGAGGCAGGATTAGAACTCACCATCTTTTGGTGATTGGCCAAAGTCACCTGGTTGGCTTTCATGGCTAAGGCAGAACTAGAATTCACTACATCCTGGTAATTGGCTCAAAGTCACCCAGCTGTCTTTCATGGCTGACGCGGTATTAGAACTCACCATCTTTTGATGATTGGTCAAAGTCATCCAGCCAAATTTAGATTAATTGGAACGGAACTTCTAGTTCAACTCCCCACCCAAGCTGGAGACCTTACACCATTTCTGACAGATGGGAGACCAATCTTTTCTTGAAAGCCTCCAGCGATGAAGCTCGCACAACTTCTGAAGGCAACTTCTGTTCCATTGGTTGATTGTTCTCCCTGTCAGAAAATTTCTCCTTATTTCTAGGTTGAATTTCTCCTTGATCAGTTTCCATCCATTATTCCTTGTCTGGCCTTCAGGTGCCTTGGGAAATAGCTTTACCCCTTCCTCTCTGTGGCAGCCCCTCAAATATTGGAAGACTGCTATCATGTCTCCCCTGGTCCTTCTCTTCCCTAGACTAGCCTTGCCCAGTTCCTGCAACCATTCTTCATATGTTTTAGTCTCCAATCCCCTAATCATCCTGGTTGCTCTTCTCTGCATTGCCAACTTTCATATCCTAAGGCAGGAGGAACTAGAATTCTCCATCTCCTGGAGATTGGCCCCAAATCATGTAGCTGGCTTTTTTGTTTGTTTGTTTGTCAAATATGTACAAGATAACAAGTATAAACAAGTACAAAGGAAGTAAATACAGGTAACGGGGACAGTTTCATGGCTAAGGTGGGAATAGAAATTTCCAGCTCCTGAAGATTGTCCAGAGTCACCTAGCTGCCTTTCAGGAATGAGATGGGACTAGAATTCACCATCTCCTGGTTTCTAGGCTGGCACCTTAACCATTATCCCAAACTGGCTCTCTATTGTAGAATTGTTTAAAATTATGTGATGGGAAATGAATGCACCCAATAAATCCTCTGAGACCTCACTCCAAACTCTCTCCGGTCCACCCTGTTCTGCAGGTTTTCAGTTCAGTATGGCATCTCGCTGGCGCCTCCACTCCTTCGCCTCCCTTATTTCTCCTCTCCCTCTGTCTCTCTTCTTTTCAGCTTGTCCTACAATTAGGGTCTTGAACCTTTTGTTCATGAGGTATTGATCTGATGCCGTCTGCCTGCAGCTCATTAGGCATTCCTTCATTGTTTCCTATGCAAATGAAGTTAATGAGAATTAGGAGCATAATGGGAGACCATTCAGTGTTCTAGTTGGTGGAAAATGGGTCTGACTACCAATTTTCCATTACAGCTGTTTTGTAATTACTTTGGAGCGCCCTGAATTCTAATGGTGGCACCGAGCTGCTCTGACGCTTCTGGTGCAACCTTACACACATACACATGCATGCACACACGCGCACACACACAGACAGACAGACACACACACACACACTCATGCCCAGGTGCTCACACCTTGCAAGATGAGCTCTGTGATTTCGGAGTCCAAAGGAAGCTTTTCAAATGGAGGCAGGAAGGAGAATACACAGATTCTTGCAGTTTGCTCGCAAGGGGACAAAATAATAGATTAAAGCTGCAGGAATACAGATTTGAGCTGAATGGGGTGGATGGGTGGGCAGGAAGGGACATTCCAAAGCCGCAGAAGGCAAGATAAGAAACAATGGATGGAAACTAATAAAGGAAAGAAGCAACCTGGAATCAAGGAGAAACTTCCTAACAGTGAGGACAATTAATCAGTGGAAAGGTTGCCTTCAGAAGTTGTAGGTGCTCCAACACTGGAGGTCTTTAAGAAGAGACTGGACAGCCACTTGTCTGAAATGGTATAGCTTGAGCAGGGGGTTGGACTAGAAGAACTTAAACTGAAACCAGGCTTAATAGCAGGAACTGTGAAAGGGATCTTGGAGACTTAGCAGGACAACCAGTTAAATATGAGCCAGCCGTGTGCGGTGGCAGCCAAAAAAGTGAATGCAATCCTAAGTTGTATTAACAGAGGGATACAATCAAGATCAAGTGAGGTACTAATACCACTCTATAAAGCCTTAGTAAGGCCACACCTAGAATACTGCATCCAGTTTTGTTCACCATAGTATAAAAATATGTTAAGACTCTAGAAAGAGTGCAGAGAAGAGCAACCAAGATGATCAGGGGACTGGAGGCTAAAACATAAGAACAGTTGCAGGAACTGGGCATGGCTAGTTTAGTAAAGAGAAGGACCAGAGGAGACATTAAAGCGGTCTTCCAATATTTGAGGGGCTGCCACAGAGGAGGAAGGGGTCAAGCTATTTTCCAAGACACCTGAAGACCAGACAAGGAATAATGGATGGAAACTGAACAGGGAGAGATTTAACCTGGAAATAAGGAGAAACTTTCTGACAGGGAGGACAATCAACCCATGGAACAGAAGTTGCCTTCAGAAGTTGTGGGGGCTTCACCATTGGATGCTTTCAAGGAGAGATTGGACTGCCATTTGTCAGAAATGGTGTAGGGTCTCCTGTTTGGGTGCAGGAGGGGTTGGACTAAATGACCTACAAGGTCCCTTCCAACTCTATTAATCTATTAAACTCCAAGGTCCCTTCCAACTCTGTAATTCTGTTATTCCTTCTCATTTAGTTCCCTGTGCCAAGCAGTGGGTTGGAATCGAAGAAGTCCTTGTTCATTCTGCCATTTGAACAGGTGAAGATGGCTGTTTGCATGAACATAGAATCATAGAACCAGAAGGCACCTTGGAGGACTTCTAGTCCAACCCTGTTTAAGGCAGAACACCTTATTCCATCTTGGTGAAAGGATTCCCCCATTGATGGTTTGCCCAAAGCTGGCTGGGAAGATGGTGAATGATGATCGCATGACTCAGAATCCTGTAACTATCGTAAATATACGTCCAATGGATCATGTTGCTATGGGGATGCTGGAATGGTTGTGAGTGTGAGGAATGGTTGTAATTCAATATTTCAGTGCCATCGTATACTTGGAACACTCAAGGAATGGTTATGAGTTAAGGAATACTTGAAGGTTATTTCATGGAGCGATCTAGTAATTCAAGTGAACAACAGATGAATAGAGTAACAGGGTTGGAAGCAGGGGTGGGTTTCTACCGGTTCCGTCCACCTCTGTAGAACCGGTAGCTCTGAAGAGCAGCAGACATAGAACTGGTTCTATGTCTGCTGATGTTTTTGCCCACCCACCCACCTGGGCTCTTACCTGACCTTTATTTCCTGATTTTTTTTCAACCTCAGTTGCCGTGCGAGGCACAGCTGCAGTTAAAAAAGCAGGAAAAATGGCTTTTTGAAAGGCTGCTTCTCTGCACGCAGCATGCTGATGACGATTTACAGGCGCGCCAGCATTGTAAATCACCGAACCTCGTAAATCAACTGAACTGATAGTTAACCCTGTCAGATCCCAGCCCTGGTTGGAAGCAAAGGTGGAATTCAACCAGTGTAACCTCTATTCAAGCAGGAGACCCTATACTATTTCAGAGAGAACTAACTTAGAATTAAGGAGAAATTTCCTGAGAGTTAGAACAATTAACCAGTGGAACAACTTGCCTCCAGACGTTGTAAATGCTCCAACACTGTAAGTTCTTAAGAAAAGGTTGAATAACCATTTGTCTGAAGTGGTGTAGGTAGTGGTGTAGGCAGCGGGTTGGACTAGCAGACCTATTCTATTCTGTTCTGTTCTGTTCTGTTCTGTTCTGTTCTGTTCTGTTCTATTCCATTCCATTCTATTTTATTCCATTCCATTCTATTCTATTTTATTCCATTCCATTCATTCTATTTTATTCCATTCCATTCCATTCCATTCCATTCCATTCCATTCTATTCTATCTCTATTTTAAGAGAGCATAATTGCCTTTTTAAAAGAAAATTGAATGTCCAGGATCAGACTCTGCCTTTGAATTACCCTTGAAAGATCCTTAAAATGCACCCCAAAACCAAAAGCCTCAAAGTGTGATTTTAGACATTGTAATCAGGTACCGTATCTAAATCTGCGTATATCAAATTACCCTCATTTAAATCGTGCAGCAAAAAAAAAAAATCTTGCTTTAATTTTAGAAGTTCGCTTCCTCATTTTACACTTCTTAAATTGTACGCCGTGACCTTCCTCGAGACTTTTTTAAAAGAAAAAAAAAAAAACCTTCCGTAACAATAATAATTACAAATACAAAATGGATAGCAGCCACACGCCTCTCCGTTAAGCACCTGTATTCAGGACTGAGCTAATACTTCGTTCTTTATCTCTCTCTCTCTTTTTTTTTCCCCCCTCCCTACGAGCCGCGCTTTAATTGAACAGCCAATTCAAAAGGTCAAATTCATGTAAAAATTTAAAGGCCATTTTTATTATTTGACATGGAACAAATTGTAACTTTATATTGCCTTTAGTTGCAAGCCTGTTGTGGGGAAATTAGATTCAGTTAAAAAATCCAACGGGCCTTTTGCAAGCGGTTTTTGTGTGTGTTTTGTGTGTGTGTGTGTGTGTGATAAAATGCTTGCTTATTTCCCGCGATGGAAATGCAGCGGTTTCTTGTTTTCTGGGTTTCTCCATAAATATCCCAAAAAATATTGGGCAACCAGTACGTTCACCTAATTTGCATTAATACAAATGAGAACTATTAAGTTTAGCTGATTAGCATATTCATAGGCAAGCTTGGTTCCTCCCCCCAATTCCTCCCCCCCCCATATTTAAAATAGTCCCTGATTACAGGCCCAAAGAATTGAATGTAAAAGCAGAAGCTTTCAAACACAAACAGTGCTTTTCATTGTATTTCAAACTAGGACGTAAATGGAAACAATTTAAGAAAGGGAAGCCACGGCAGATCCAATCTTGCCTTGCCTGTCCTTTAATTTGTACAAAGCACACAATGGAGGGTGTTTTTCAAGGAGTAAACACAGGCACATTTGAAGCAAGAAGAGAAAATAGCTACTGGTTCCCCTTCTTCCTTTTAATTAGAATGATGTCAGTTCATAGTCCACAAATGTAGAGTAATGAGTTTCTTCAGACTTGAGCTTAAGGAAGGTCAGCCAAACTTTAAGATCCCTTGAAGCGTGGCAGGCCTTCAATCACAGAATCACAGATTAACAGAGTTGGAAGGGACCTTGTAGGTCATCTAGTCCGACACCTCCCCACCCAAGCAGGAGACCTTACACCATTTCTGACAGATGGCAGTCCAGTATCTTCTTGAAAGCCTTCAGTGATAAAGTTTCCACAACTTCCAAGGGCAACTTCTGTTCCATTGGTTGATTGTTCTCCCTGTCAGAAAATTTCTCCTTGTTTCCAGGTTGAATCTCACGTTGTTCAGTTTCCATCCATTATTCCTTGTCTGGCCTTCGGGTGCTTTGGAAAACAGCTTGACCCCTCTTCTTCTTTGTGGCAGCCCCTGGGATATTGGAAGACTGCTATCCTGTCTCCTCTGGTCCTTCTCTTCACTAGACTAACCATGCCCAGTTCTTGCAACTGTTCTTCGTATGTTTTAGCCTCCAGTCCCCTCATCATCTTGGTTGCTCTTCTCTGCACTCTTGCTTGAATCTCAATATGTAACAGGCCACCAAAATGGTAGCAGTGTTCCAGTATTTGAGGGGCTGAGGGGGTCAACCTATTCTCCAAAGCACCAGAAGGCAAGAGAAGAAACAATGGATGAAAACTAATCAAAGGAGAGAAGCAACCTGGAATTTAGGAGAAACTTCCTGGCAGTGAGGAGTTGCCTTCAGAATTCGTGGGTGCTCCATCACTGGAGGTTTTTAAGAAGACACTGAGCAGCCACTTGTCTGAAATGGTATAGGTTCTCCTGCTTGAATAGGGGGCTGGACTAGAAGACCTCCAAGGTCTCTTCCAGCTCTATTCTGTTGATTGATCAAAGTGCCAGAATCTTTGGACGTGTCTCTCTGTGTGTAACTTGCCTCTTATGGATGAAACTCAAATTCTCAGGGCTTTCGTGATCTTTTTCCCCTTTCAATTCTGCCTTTGTTCTCTTCTGTCTCTGAATTGTGCCGTTGACATCTGTAATGGAATGTGTAGGTGGCCTTGGGGGAGGAAGGGAAGGGAAGCTGCCTAGGAAACCATTAGGGAAGGGAGGCAGGAGCCCCCAGTGACTTAAAGGAAGAAAGTTAGGAAGGATCTGCCTTATGCAGGATCAGGTAGTTAAAAGTGAGCACGGAAGATTTCTACTTTCTGACTTGCAAAATTCTGTTCATGTAATCTTACAATAAAGTGAAATTAGCTCACCCGGTCATGTTTCTGTCTGGCTTATCCAGGAGGATAACCAGACAAGATCCTTTCTCCAATTCACTCTCCTTCCATAATCGAATAAATGGACTGGAAATGTAAATCCCCAGAACATCAATTCTGTAAGATGAGTTGGGCTGAGAGAGAGAAAGGGACAGGTCCCCACAAGCCAAGTCCCCACAAGCCAGCTTTTCTGCCTGAGGTAGAACTAGAACTCACCATCTCCAGCTGATTGGCCCACAGACACCCAGTTAACTTTCATGCCTAAGGTGGGACTAGAACTCGCCATCTCCGGCTGATTGGCCTAAAGTCACTCAGTTAACTTTCCTGCCTAAGGCGGGACTAGAACTCACCATCTCCAGCTGATTGGCCCACAGACACCCAGTTAATTTTCCTGCCTAAGGTGGGACTAGAACTCGCCATCTCCGGCTGATTGGCCTAAAGTCACTCAGTTAACTTTCCTGTCTAAGGCGGGACTAGAACTCACCATCTCCAGCTGATTGGCCCACAGACACCCAGTTAATTTTCCTGCCTAAGGTGGGACTAGAACTCACCATCTCTGGCTGATTAGCCCAAAGTCACTCAGTTAACTTTCCTGCCTAACACCGGACTAGAACTCACCATCTCCAGCTGATTGGCCTAAAGTCACTCAGTTAACTTTCCTGCCTAAGGTGGGACTAGAACTCGCCATCTCTGGCTGATTGGCCCACAGACACCCAGTTAACTTTCATGCCTAAGATGGGACTAGAACTCGCCATCTCCGGCTGATTGGCCTAAAATCACCCAGTTAACTTTCATGCCTAAGGTGGGACTAGAACTCACCATCTCTGGCTGATTGGCCCACAGACACCCAGTTAACTTTCATGCCTAAGGCAGGACTAGAACTCACCATCTTTGGTTGTTTTGTGGTTAGCCGGCAGCAGGTGAGGACAGTTGAGGAGAGCGAGGACTCAGATGAGGGCCCAGGATCATTAGGGAGTTGACTGCTGCCTTCAGAGAATGTGGGGCTGGCAGCAGTGATGAGGAGATTCCCGAGGAGTCTGTGCCAAGTGTGCATGGATGCAGGATTGCTCATAGGAAAGAGAAGTTACAACAGCACAGGCGACTCGGGAGTAAGGCTGCAAGGCAATGGCCCCTCCCTCAAGAAGATAAAATCCAGCTGTGAAACAAACCTTCTTTGCAGAAGGCAAAGACATTTTGAAACTCCCGCCTTGTGGATATTCCAGTATCCTGAGTTTGTATTGTATTTGTAGTTTGTTTATATTTGAAGATTCTTGTATTGCAAATTATTTCTTGTCTGTTATCTTTTGACCAGCCTCGCACAGTTTGGCAAGGCCTTGTGCTTATCACAGCTAATTATTTTGTAAAAGCATTACAAGGTTTCTATTCCCTTTGGATTGTGTTTGATTTGTCGGGAAAAGGGCGTGGGTCAGAACAGGTTGATTAGCCCAAGGTCACTCAGATAACTTTTGTGCCTAAGGCAGGACTAGAACCAGGGGTGGGATTCAAATTTTTTAATAACCGGTCCTGTGGGTGTGGCTTAGTTGGTGGGTGTGGCTTGGTGGTCATACTATTGGCTGGGTGTGGCCAACTTAATATCACTCACATTGAGGCACACATCTCCTCGCCTGGCCTCTCATGACTGTGGGGATGCTGCAACAGTCGTAAGTGTGAAAAATGGTCATAAGTCACTTTTTTCAGGGCCATTGTAACTTTGAATGGTCACTCCACACAAGCAAAGTACCAGCAAAGGAGGAGAAGAAACTCCAGAGATGTTGCTGAGACAGGAAGTCTAGTCCTGCCAAGAATGTAATAAGGGTTAAAGGAGAGGCAGTTTCTGTAAGCAACACCAGAATGTTTCCTTCCTGCCTTCCTTACAGGATTAGGCCAGTAATTTCTTCTAACAACCGGTTCTCCCAACTGCTTAGAATGTTAACAACCAGTTCTAGCAAATAGGTGCGAACTGGTAGAATCCCAGCCCTGACTAGAACTCACCATCTCTGACTGATTAGCCCAAAGTCACCCAGCCGACTTCCATACCTAAGGCATAACCAGAACTCCTCATCTCTTAGTGATTGGCCCACAGTCACCCAGTTAATTTTCATGCCTAAAACAAGACTAGAACTCATCATTTCCTGCTTTCCAGACTGGGACCAAACTGGCTTTCCTCTCAGTATGTTATTTCTTAAAGAAAACTTGACTATATCATTCTTTCCTGCAAGTATCATCCTCAAAAATACTTTCTAATGAAATGATAATCATAACTTTAATATTTTTTATCATGCATTATTTCTGCTACATATAGCTATCTCTGTCCAACCATTGGCATTAAAATACAGGAAAGGCCAGGATCCCATTCAAGTTGAAGATCACACATTGCTGTTTTTTTTTAAACCTTATTCTGCCTAAAACTATCTAAATATCTTCTCCCCTTTTTCATTTTGGGGTTATTTTTCCCCTTTAGTATAATTACACTAAATGCATCTAAAATTGATTTCACAAAATTTTCATATCAGAGTTCCATACTTGCATTTGTGTGTCTGTACATTTCCTCCTATATTTTGTTTCATTATCTTTTATAAGTTGCAAAAAAAAAAGGATACCATTAAAAATATTAGAAATAAAATCAATTCTAGCAAGAGGCTTGTCCACAAAATAAGAAGGGCTGCTGTGGTGCAGAGCTGAACATGTTGGGCTTGGAACAGGGAGACTCAACTCATCTCATCTCAGTTCAACTCAACAATTCAACTCAACAACTCAACTCAACAACTCAATTCAACAACTCAATTCAACTCATTAATTCAACTCAACAACTCAACTCAATTCACTAACTCAACTCAACATAATAAGAGGACCAGAAAGAGGTAGACACCTTGCATTTTTACATCTCAAATGCAGGGCTTTCAAGTCAGCCTTTTCTGTTCAAATATTCAGTGTTATCTCCAGCCTAAACTGTTGCTGATGAGCTTGTAATTTCCTAGATCACAAGATCTATTCCACAAAATATTGGTTTAACATTAGCGACTTTCTGCTTCATTTAAGACATCAATCACACAACACAGTTAGAAAACAAAAAAGACCAACAATTTCTAAAGTGCATTTTCTTAACGATGCTATGAAAACAATGTCAAAACAGGGACCGAGAAAGGAAACTCTGAAATATTTGATAAGGTTACAAATTGAGCTATAAGCAGGAACTTGTACTGAAGTATTACTCCCTTTGGCAAGTCAACCAACTGTGTTTCTCTCGGTGTTCTTTAATGCACTGCAATGCGCCCACATGCATGAATTGCAGGATGGATGTACTGGACTTCAGTAGACAGCTTTCTGGAACAGTTGGCCTGTAACAGAATCCATGTCTCTCACTCTGGGTAGGAAAATTATTTGATTCCTCCAACTAATGTGAACTGAAGGCACTTTGGCTTCTTATACTTAAAGTATGCATGCTCACAGTGGTTGCACACATCTGAAGGCTTTACTGAGAATGAATTCAATAAGTTTTTATTTATTTATTTATTGTTCATATTTCTATACTGCTCCCTCTCCCAAAAGGGACTCGGGGCGGTGTACAGCCTAATAAATACATAAAATACGAAGTTACAAAATTAAATAGAATTTAAAACCAGAATTAAACATAGATGTGGCTGCATCCCATAAAATTTTAAAATGAGATTAAAATTTAAAAAACCCTGTTAACTTAAAACCCCATAGACCCTTACTGGGCCAGGCCAGCTTGTTTAAAAAATAGGGTCTTGACTGCGCACCGGAAGGAGAGGATATCTGTCATGGCTCGTATCTCCGGGGGGAGATCATTCCACAGGGAGGGGGCTCCCACAGAGAAAGCACGCACCCTCGGGGCCGCCAGCCGACAACGATCAGGTGGCGGTACCCCAAGTAGGGCGACCCTGTGGGAGCGTACTGGGCGGCGGGAGGTTGTTGGTGGCAGCAGGCAGTCCCGTAAGTACCCAGGTCCCGAGCCATGGAGCACTTTAAATACCATCAGTACCACCTTGAATCGAATCCGGAAGGCCACAGGAAGCCAGTGCAGCCTGCGGAGAAGTGGTGTTACGTGTGCACCCCGAGGGGCGCCCACAATCACCTGCGCGGCTGCATTCTGAACTAACTGCAACCTCCGGAGACTCTTCAAGGGGAGCCCCATGTAGAGAGCATTGCAATAATCCAAGCGGGAGATAATGAGGGCGGAAGTGACTGTGCGAAGTGCGCCCAGATCCAGAAAGGGCCGCAACTGGTAAATCAGACGAATCTGATAAAAAGCCCCCCTGGCGACGGCTGCAATATGTTCTTCCAAAGACAGCCGCATATCCAGGAGGACACCCAAGTTGCGTGCCCTTTCCACGGGGGTCAAGACCTCTCCCCCCACGGCCAGCGAAGGAATAAGCTGGCTGTATCTGGGCGCAGGAAACCACAGCCACTCAGTTTTGGCCTGGTTGAGACGAAGCCTGTTACGACCCATCCAACCCCGCACGGCCTCCAGGCACCGGGTCATCACTTCGACGGCTTCGTTGGGGTGGCCCGGGGTGGAGATGTACAGCTGAGTATCATCAGCGTACTGATGGAACTCCACCCCAAAGCCACGGATGATCTCACCCAGCGGCTTTACATAAATGTTGAACAGCAGGGGCGAGAGCACCGACCCCTGAGGCACCCCACAAAGCAGGGGCCTTGGGGATGATCTCTGCCCCCCCGTCAACACAAATTGCGAACGGTCGGAGAGGAAGGAGGAGAACCACCGCAACACGGTGCCTCCAACCCCCAACCCCTCCAACCGCTGCAATAAGATACTGTGGTCGACAGTATCAAAAGCCGCCGAGAGATCTAACAGGACCAGGACAGAGGAACAACCTCTGTCCCGAGCCCTCCAGAGATCATCAACCAACGCGACCAACGCCGTCTCCGTGCTGTGCCCGGGCCTGAAGCCCGATTGGAGGGGGTCAAGATAACTCGCTTCATCCAGGAACTGGGGGAGTTCAGGTTACTTTTAAGATACTGATGGATGGGTTAGCTCCTTCCTTGTATACAGGGTCAAGGTGACTAACAGAATAACAGAGTTGGAAGAGACCTTGGAGGTCTTCTAATCCGACCCACTGCTCAAAGAGGATGTCAGGATTCCAGCAATCACCCTAATTGACCTTATTGTCAAGGTTCCAACCGATGAACCCAACCAATCAAGCATTGTTGATATGATCCAATCTCTTGATGCAAAACTTGATTGAATGCATCATTTCGGCACAGAATAAAAGCAAAACCAGCTCTGACTAATTCCTGGGCAATTCAATATAATTAAAGTACAGAATATCTATGGAGATTCTCAATCATCCAGTTCATGGTTGTCCTAAAGGTGCTTTTTTTCAAGAGGCAACTGGACTTTCTGTTTTTTCTCTGAAGACATTTTGCTTCTCATCCAAGAAGCTTCTTCAGCTTTCTTTCTTCTTTTCTTCAGCTTTCCAATGTCTTCAAAGAAAAAACAGAACGTCTAGTTGCCCCTTGAAAGAAAGCACCTTTGGGATAAAGTATGGAATCCTCTCTCCCCTTCATTAGTGCAGGTCACATTGTCCAATTAGGTGTCCAGGTGTTGTTATGGAAAAACCTCCACGACTCTGGCAGACAACTGCTGGAATATCCTTGGTTCCCATGAAACAGTTTATTGTTAATGTCTGGAAAGTACATTCAAACCTCTCCCTCCCTTTCTCCCCTGGTCTGTTGACAAGCTACAAAGCAGGAAAAGTGACAGCAGCTTGAATACACTTTGAAGCTTGACACCTATACCATTTCAGACAAATGGTTATCCAATCTCTTCTTGAAAACTTTCAATGTTGGAGCACTCACAACTTCTGGAAGCAAGTTGTTCTACTGATTAATTGTTCTCACTGTCAGGAAATTTCTCCTTAGTTCTAGGTTGCTTCTCTCCTTGATTAGGTTCCATTCATTGCTTGTTACCTTGCATTTTGGTGCTTTGGAAAATAGTTTGACCCTCTCATCTTTGTAAGAGCTCCTCAAATATTGGAAGACTGCTATGATGTCACCCCTAGTCCTTCTCTTCATTAAACTAGACATACCCAATTCCTGCAACCTTTCTTCATATGTTACAGACTTCAGTCCCCTAATCATCTTTGTTGTTCTTCTCTGCACTCTTTCTAGAGTCTCAACATTTTTTTTTTTCATTTCAGGGAAACCAAAACTGGATGCAATATTCCAAGTGTGGTCTAACCAAGGCGGTCAACTCTGAAGCTGGCCTGACCAAAGTCATTTTGAAGCTTCAGTGTTGCCACACTGGAGCTGAGGGATAGGCAGGGGCAGTGGTGGAATTCAATTTTTTTTACTACCGGTTCTGTGGGCGTGTCTTATTTGGTGGGTGTGGCTTGGTGGTCATGTGACTGTGACCATGGCTTGGTGGCCTTGTGATTGGGTGGGTGTGGCTTGGTGGCCATGTGACTGGGTAGACATTGCTTGGTGGTCATGTGACTGGGTGGGCATGGCTTGGTGGTCATGTGACTGAGTGGGTGTGGCCAACTTAATGTCATTCATGTCAAGGGCTGCCTTGCCTGGCCCCTCCCTTCCCAGTCATTCCTTGTCACACCCAGCCTCAACTTATCTATAGTTCGGTAAAAATGTTGTTCACCTTTTTTTGACTTTATTATCTACATGCTATAGATGTATTTTCATGGACCACTGAAAGGAGGAAATGGCTCGCATGCTTTACCCAAGAGTGTGATAGGCAACAGGCTTTTAAGGGGCTGCCAGAAAGAAAGAGGTGGGGGATGTATTTTCCAAAGCACCAGAAGTCAAACAAGAAGCAATGGATGGAAACTGAACATCAAAAGAAGCAACCTAGAACTAAGGAGAAACTTCCTGACAGTAAGAGCAATTAACCAGTGGACCTGCTTGTCCCCAGAAGTTCTGGGTGCTCAATCACTGGAAATTTTTAAAAGACTGGACAGCCATTTCTCTGAAAGGGTATAGGGTTCCCCCTAAAGTCCCTTCTAAGTGTTATTCTGTTATTCTGACACCTTTCCCAGGACCTCTACTCAAGAGTTTGGCATCCTCAGTTTTCCTGCCTGAGCAGGGGCTTGGACTAGAAGACCTCCAAAGTCCCTTTAAACACACATGTATTTAAGCTCTGGACTATAGACATTGAATGCATGCAAACCCTGAAAAATATGTGGTAGCCCTGGGCAAAAGAAAGGCAGTAGAATCACTCTAGGTGTAGGGACAGTGTAAAATATTAACACATGATAAATAATGGAACAATTAAAAATAATAGCACAGAGTTTTCTCTATCAATCTCTCTCTCTCCCTCCCTTCCTTCCTATTTTTTTGTTTCTTTCTCTTTCTGTCTTTCTCTCCCTTTCTCTCTCTCTCTCTCTCACACACACACACATACACCACTCCCTCCCTATTTCTTTTTCTTTCTTTCTCTCCCTTCCTCTTTCTTTCTCCTTCCTTCCTTCCTTCCTTCCTTCCTTCCTTCCTTTCTTTCTTTCTTTCTTTCTTTCTTTCTTTCTTTCCTCCTTCTTTCCTTTCCTTCCTTCTTTCTTTCTTTTCTTTCTTTCCTTCCTTTCCTTTCCTCCTTCCTTCCTTCTTTCCTTCCTTTCCTTTTCTTTCTTCTTTTTTTCCTTCTTTCCTTCCTTCCTTCCGTTTCCTTCCTTCCTTCTTTCTTTCTTTCTTTCTTTCTTTTTCTTTCTTTCTTTCTTTCTTCTTTCCTTCCTTCCTTCCTTTCCTTCCGTTCCTTCCTTCCTTCCTTTCTTTCTTTCTTTCTTTCTTTCCTTCCTTCCTTCCCCTTCCTTCCTTCCTTCCTTCCTTCCTTCCTTCCTTCTTTCTTTTCTTCTTTCTTTCTTTTCTTTCTTTCCTTCTTTTCCTTCTTTTCCTTCCTTCCTTCTTCTTTCTTTCCTTCTTGCCTTCTTTCTTCTTTCTTTCTTTCCTTTCCTTCCTTCCTTCCTTCCTTCCTTCCTTTCTTTCTTTCTTTCTTTCTTCCTTCCTTCTTCTTCCTTCCTTCCTTCCTTTCTTTCTTTTTTCTTTTCCTTCCTTCCTTCCTTCCTTCCTTCCTTCTTTCTTCTTTCTTTCTTTTTCTTTCCTTTTCTTTTTTCTTTCTTTCCTTCCTTCCTTCCTTCCTTCCTCCTTCCTTCTTCTTTCTTTCTTTCTTTCTTTCTTTCTTCCTTCCTTCCTTCCTTCCTTCCTGTCCTTCCTTCCTTCCTTCCTTCTTCCTTCTTTCTTTCTTCTTTCCTTCCTTCATTCCTCCTTCCTTCCTTCCTTCCTTCCTTCCTTCCTTCCTTCCTTTCTTTCTTCTCCTTCTTTTCCTTCATTCCTTCTTCCTTCCTTCCTTCCTTCCTTCCTTCCTTCTTCCTTCTTTCCTTCTTTCTTTCTTTCTTTTTTCTTTCCTTTTCCTTCTTTTTTCTTCTTTCTTTTCTTTCTTCCTTTCTTTCCTTCTTTCTTTCTTTCTTTCTTTCTTTCTTTCTTTTTTCTTTCTTTCTTTCTTTCTTTTTTCTTTCCTTTCTTCTTCTTTCTTCTTCTCTTCCTTCTTTCCTTCCTTCCTTCTTCCTTCTTCCTTCCTTCCTTCTCTTCTCTTTCTTCCTTTCCTTTCCTTCTTTCTTCTTTCTTTCTCCTTCCTTCTCTTCTTTCTTCTTTCTTTCCTTTCTTCTTTCTTTCTTTCTTTCTTTCTTTCTTTCTTTCTTTTCTTTCTTTCTTTCTTTCTTTCTTTCTTTCTTTCTTCTTCTTTCTTCTTTCTCTCTCCTCTCTCTCTCACACACACCCCTGTCAGCCTTCATTCCCTCTCACTCCAGCCACTTTACTCACGAGGGGAAGTAATACTTCTAGTGTCCATGAAGAATCCAACCTTGGAACAGTTTTGCAGGTTAACAGACCACTGCTCCGCCCACAGTCATGTGTTTTGAAGTGGCTGCTTGAAAATGCATGGCTAGGGCAGAGGAGCAGCCCTCCTTTAAACTGGGGCAGGAAGTATCGGGCGGGCAGGGCAAGTGAGTGAGTGGAAACCAGGTGACCGGGTTGGGGGGCGTGACCAGCTAGATGTTGCTACTGGTTCGGCAACCCATGCCAAATTCTTGCTACCAGTTCGCCCGAATAGGTGAGAACTGGCTGAATAGCACCTCTGGGCAGAGGGGATTAGAGATAGATGGGGTTTTGTGTAGTCAAAATAAAATACTTTCTCTTGGGAATCAAAGACATTCTCACACCTGGTCATAGGAAGGAGGAGTGATGTCACCAGACTATCAGACAGCACCTTGATTGGACCATTAACTGATTGTTTTGAGAAAGTGAAAAAAAAAAAACTTTTACTTTTAATTAGGTGAAAAACCGCACGACCTTTAAGAGTCAGTTTTCATGAGATATGTGCCAATACGACATTTCCAATAATGCTATTCTTTGATGCATCTACTTGCCTTGGAGTTTTGCTTGAGATGGATCTATTACTTGGAACCCTGACAAAGGCATTATAAAGTTTAACATTTCATGTGTTAAGTTTCTATAATTTGCTTCATGGTCCATTTGCTTTGTGCTCTGATTTCAGAACCATTCTTGTCCTCTTCGACTACATGTCCTAAACTTATTTGTCTACTTTGGTGTCCCCAATCTCAGCATCATTCCTTCATCCAACTGCAAAATGCACTAAGGCAGCCTCCTTGAGATGAACCTAATCAGGGACCATGAAGGGATGGAGATTTTCATTGATAATCTGGGTCAAAGTCATGTAGGAAATGCTAATTGGTTCTAGTGGTTAAGGCATCAAGTCCAGAAAACAGGAGATGGTAAGTTATAGTGCCTCCTTAGACATGAAAACAGGCTGAGTGACTCTTGGCCAATCACAATCACTAGTCCTGCTTTAAGAGCCAATCAACAAGAGAGACAGTGAGTTATAGTCCTGCCTTAGGCATGAAAACAGGCTGGATGACTTTGGGCCAATCACTAGGAGACTGTGAGTTCTAGTTCCACCTTAGGCATGAAAGCTAGTTGGCTGATTCAGGGCCCATCTCTCTCTCTCAGCCCTACCTCTTCACAGACTTGCTGTTGTGGGGCAAATAGGAGGAGAAATGAGGATTAGAGATGCTCACTGCCTTTGTTATGCCCTTGGTAGAGTCGGTTTCTGAGGGAGTGGGGGAATAGCCAACAGGGAGTGGAGGTGTGGCTCTGGAGGTTGTGGAGGAGGCTGGGGAAGGGCAGAGGCCAGCTGGGCAGTCAGAGGAAGAACCAGGGCCATCTCCTCTTCATCCTAGGATATGCTGGGAGAAACAGAGAAGGAAACAACTTGGCTTATGAGAGAGGAAGCGGCCATGATCCCCCTCATTAATTGCAGCTGGAGAGAATAGTATATAAGAGAGATGGTTACAACACAAGCTTTGCAGAAGCAAAGCATGTTTTATTTTGGGCTGAAGTTATCTTGGTTGGCAACCTTCCAACAGACTGTGCCTTGTTATCTCCTTGAAGTTAGTAATTATTTATCCTGGTCCGTTGTGGAATTTCCTTCATTGTAGTTTGTTTTGGGTTTTTTATTTCACCTTTATCTTCTCATTAAGTTCGGACTATATTATTTTCTTTTGAAGACTATTTTTGAGTACATTTTATCTCCAACTGAGAATTATTGAACAGTGGGGCCAAGTTGGAGGCATTAAAGAACATTTGTTTACATTTTGGATTTTGAGTTATTTATGAAAATAATAAAGGTGGGATAAAAATAAATTAATAACTTAAAAATAAATAATCATGGTATTGACTCATTTTAGTTGGCAAATTCTTTATGTAAATAACACCAACCTTTTCCAACCTAGCAGTTCCAAAATATATTGCATGTAAACTCCATAAATTAGAACTGGTAGAACTTTTCACAGCTGATCTATGTTTTGAAAAGCATAGTATGGTATATATTGTATGCTGCTTTTTAGATGTTGATTGGGGTGTTGATGGACGGTTATTAAGTCATGGCTGTTATTTGCTAGAGCTACCAAGCCCCCACCTCCTAAATAGATGATAATACAGTGGTAAATCAGCACCTCTGTTGACTAATGAGAGATCCGTTTCCCAGCCTTCAATCACTTCCCTGGCTGTTCTTTTACCGGCTTATCCAACAATCTTAGTACAGCAAAATGAATGTATTTCAGAAGTTGTGGGAGCTTCATCACTGGAAGAGACTGGACTACTATCTGTCAGAAATGGTATAGGGCAGCAGTGGTCTCCTACCTGTTCCACTACCAGTTCAGTGCACACAGCTTTCCACTCACCAGCTGAGGCCTGCAGCACCAGCTGAAAGAATAAAGAAGGGAAGAGGGATGGGTGGGAGAGCCGATCCTGTGCTTTTCTCTTCTTTCTCCTCTCAGCTGATCATCGGAGGCTTTTTTCCCCTCTTCTCAGCTGATCATCGGAGGCTTTTTTTTATTACCAGTTTGGCTGAATCGGTAGCAATTTTTGCTACCGGTTCGGCCAAACTGGGCTAAGTCGGTAGCATACCACCACTGGTAGGGTCTCCTTAGGTGGGCGGTTGGACTAGATGATCTACAAGGTCTCTTCCAACTCTGTTAATCTATTAGTATCTCCCTGTTCATTGCAGTGTGAGGCTATATATATATATATATACATATATATATATATATATATACACCCACCCACACACACACACACACATATATATGGTATTCAGTTTTGTTCGGGTATTTTCCCACGTCATTATAGTTGTGCTTTTAAAGTTGTAGTGATGTTTCGGCAGAATCTCATCTGCCATCATCAGGCTTGTGTATTGTGTTCATCTGTGAGTCTGCACTCACAAACAAAAAAATCTCCACACCACAAGCTAAGCAAACACCTGGCACAAACAGACCCCCCCCCCCGATACCTCCAACTCAAACACATCCCAACCAGGCACCCAGAAGAAACCTAGCTTCCTAATATATGATAGCCGTCCATTTACCCGAAGCCAAGCCGCACTAAAAGCCTTCAATATAGGAAACACAATGTTGCCAGCCAATCAAGACAGAAAAACGCTACAAAACAGACAGAAGATATTAGAAACACCAATCAATCAGAACACAGCAAACTCCAAGACCAATAAACATAGACCAAAACTCCCAACCAATCAGGATGAAGAAAAAACAGTTCCAACACAGCAGTAGGCTAGCATCAAATTTAAAACAGAAATGGCTGTGAAAGCCTCACACACAGACGAACCCAATACACAAGCCTGAGGATGGCAGATGAGATTCTGCCAAAACATCGCTACGACTTTAAAAGCACAACTGTAATGACGTGGGGAAAATACCCGAACAAAGCCCTCTCTACATATTTCTCGCTGAATGTTATTGGGGTGGGGGAATACGCCCACATGCGAAGGATGCAAGTAAAATGATCTATTATGCAAATCAGTGTCAAGTGGTAGCTTAAGGTTGTGAGCAAGCCTACTTGGTGTGCGTGATTCAGGTGGTGTGATTAAAGGCCTCCAGAACTGTGTCATCCTTTTGTGCTTAAAACAAAGCATTGTAAGATTCAAGCTGGTAACATCATTTTGAGGGGCTTTTAAAAGAGCTTTTGTCAAGGGCACCCCTCCTCTCTCTTTCTCTCTGCCTGCCTGTCTCCCTCTCCCTCTCTCCCCCTCTCCCTCTCCCCTCCCTCCCTCCCTCTTTCCTTTTCCTCCTCTTCTATAGATAGATCCTTTAGATGTATACAAAGAAAAGCCATTCTCCGTCCCTAGCAAAGCTGAGTTTGTGAATGCCCTACTCTAGAAAGGACAGGTGGGTAATGCATACCTTAAAAAGAGCAGAACATTACGACAAGCTTTCTATAAAAGAGAAAGAGACTTTCTCGCTTTTCTTTGAAGACGTTTCACTTCTCATCCAAGAAGCTTCTTCAGCTCTGACTGGATGGTGGGAAATAGAAGGATTGATATTCCTTGCAGACAGCTGGTCATTTGCATCCTTTTAGAGGGTCATTGGGGCCACTTGGAGGTTTATCTGTGTCCTCAGGGTCACCTGAGTAGTGCAAATGGGTGTGGAGCCGTCTTGGAACTGTTGAAAGGACTGTGTTGTAGGCTGGAGATAGATGAGGTTGTATCCCTCCCCCTCTGTTGAGGGAGGGCTATTCAATTTTGACATAGATGGCCTCTTTGACCACTCTTTCAAACCAGAGGTCCTCTCTGTCCAAAATATGGACTTTGTTGTCTTCAAAGGAATGGCCGGTGTCTTTTAAATGCAGACGGTCTGCTGAATCTAAATCCTGATGGGTTTGTTCTCCTTTGTTGTGCCATGCATTGGTGAAATGGTTGCTTTTATTATGAAGGCCCAGGCCTTAATGGCCTGCCCATTAACAAAGGTGTGAGCTTCTGCCTCTCTGAGTTTCTACTTCCCTTTTAGGGGAAATATTCTGCCTTTCTAACATTGCCTAGGATATTTCATTTTTCTAGGAGAGGGGTGGGTGCTAACTTCCTACAGTGGAAAGCTAAGGTAGGAGAATGGGAAGAGGCTGCCATGTTATGATCTCTTACTGGGCTAAAAAGAGTTGGAAGTCAAGGCTCCCCCCCCTTCTTTTACCCCCTTCTGTTTATTTTGGATGGATAGGAAAGGGAAAACAGATGGACTCATCTTATCAAGCCAAGTAGGAAACACCTCTTAGTGAAACTGGAAAAGCTGGGCCTTCGCTTGTAGCTCGCAATTACAGAATGATAAGACTTTAATAGATGGTGTGAGCAAAGAAACACTCTAATCAGCTTTGTTCTAATTAAAACGATCAGCAAGTTGGCAACAGTGCCAAGTGATTGGTACAGATTTTTTTTCTTTTTCCAGATCCGGGAAAAAAAAAACAAGAAGGCGGCAAGACCAATTTACATTCCAAAATGAAATGTTTACGAGGGTTCGTAAACCTTCCTGAACTAACTCTACTTTTCTTCCAGATGCTGATTTCAGTCACTGGGGCTCCATCACTTGTTCAAGGGAAGATGGATCTTCTTCTGCCAAGAAGTTTATCTGTTTATATATTGATTTGATCACCACAATATTAAAAAAAAAAGAGGTTGAGACTTTAGAAAGAGTGTTGAGAAGAGCAATATAGATGATTAAGGGACTGGAGATTAAAACATATTGTCAAGCCCCTGTCAGAATCTGATTCAGAGGGGGAGGCCCAGCAGCTGGCCATGAGTGGGAGGCTCCATTGGCTGTGGAGGAAACTGGGGAAGGGCAATGTCCGGCTAGGCAGAGCAGCGGAGAGGTAGAGCAAGGGAGAGCGAATTCGGAGGAAGACTCAGGTCCAGCCTCTCTTTATCCTAGGGCACGCAGGGAGGAACGAAGAAGGGAGCAACATGAGTTGCATGGCTTACAGGGGAGGAAAGGGCCCTGATTCCCTTCATTAACTGCAGCTGGAAACACAGTGTTTAAAAAGGAAAGCTGCACGCAGTAAGTTGTTGGGAGCAAATCGTGAATTATCTGGTATCATCGAGGCTTATCTGGGTTCCTGGTGTCTTCCCAACTATGTGTGTTTGGCTGTGCTTTCAAGTCTGCAATTCCTTCTCCTGCCCTGTCAAGTTAATTACTGCAGCATGGTTTGTGTGGAGTTTTATTTACAGTTTGTATGCACTTTTGTTTTTGGACTGAATTTCCTCCACTTAAAGACTATTCCTGGGAGAGTTTTTCTCCAGACGAAGGTAACCTGGACTTTGGGGGCAAACTTGGATGTATTAAAGGGACATTTCTTGCTTATTTGATTGTGTTGCCTTTGTGCCACGCCCCATATGAAGAATGGTTGCAGGAATTGGAAAAGTCTAGTCTAATGAAAGGAAAGACTAGGGGCAATGTGTTAGCAGTGTTTCAATATTTGAGGGGCTGCCACAAAGAAGAGGGGAGTCAAGCTATTCTCCAAAGCATCAGAGGGAGGACAAGAAAGAATGGATGGAAACTAATCAAGGAAAGAAGCAATCTGGAATTAAGGAGAAGCTGACTAACAATGAGGTCAATGAGCCAATGGAAGGGCTTGCCTTCAGATGTTGTGGGTTGATTCATCACTGGAAGTTTTTAAAGAAGAGACTAGACAACCATTTGTCTGGAATGGTATCGGGTCTCCTGCTCGAGCAGGGAGTTGGACTAGAAGATCTCAAAGGTCCCTTCCAACTCTATTCTGATTGATTTTTTTTAACATCCTGAGGACACACAAGACTTTAAGATTCAACACTCTATAATAAATGAAACCTGAGGATTTATACTGAAATTATTGTTATCTAGGTGGTACATAAAATCTATTAGTCTACCACAGTTGAGTTTTCCTACATTTTGCTTCCAAGCCTTTATTGAATCTGGTGAGAAGGACTTTGCATTCAACATTTCTTTCAAGTAAGAATGTGAAGAAATGCTCAAAAGAGAATGTCAGCTTGGGAACATTGAGGTGTTTTTGTGTTTTTTGCCATGTTTAATGGGTTGTAGGTGTTGTTTCAGTGACTAAAACTAATTACGAATGAGGTGAAGGAAGAGAAGACTTTGAGATATTGGGTTAGAACTAAGGTGGCTTATTTTCTGAGCCAGCCTCAGCCATAAAAGTTCATTCAATAGCTTGTGCCCACACATTGTTGTGGTTAGCTGGCAGCAGGTGCAGATGGCTGAGGAGAGCAAGGACTTGGATGAGGGACCATAAGGGAAGTGGACTGCTGCCTTCAGGGATTGTGGGGGCTGGCAGCAATAATGAGGAGGTTCCCGAGGAGCCTGTGTCAAGTGTGCATGAATGCAGGATTGCTCATAGAAAAGAGCAGTTACAACAGCACGGGTGACTTGGGAGTAAGGCTGCAAGGAAATGGCCCCTCCTTCAAGAAGATAAAAGCCAGCTGTGAACAAATGTACTTTGCAGAAGGCAAAGATGTTTTGAAACTCTGGCCTCGTGGACATTGCAGTATCCTGAGTTTGTATTTGAAGATTCTTGTATTGCAAATTATTTCTTGTCTGTTATATTTTGGCAAGTCTCGCACAGTTTAGCAAGGCTTGTGCTTATCACAGTTAACTATTTTGTAACAGCATTACAAGGTTTCTGTTCTTTTTGAATTGTGTTTGATTTGTCGGAAAAGGGCGTGGGTCAGAACACTCATTAACGTTTAGTGGAATATACTTCAAGTGGTTGTTGTTGTTGTGGGGAAAATAAATAAAGGAGGGAATGTGACATGTTCTATTGTGAGTCCTGGAGGAAGAAAGAAAGAATGTAAATCTAAAATAATAACAATAAGAATGAAATATTTGGGTTAAATTGTCCTTCATTCCGGTAGCCATATCATATAAACACCAAAACCCAATGAAGAGTTGGGAAGATCCTCAAAGCTTCTTGTTGAGTCTCCAGGAAAAGGAATTGAAGTGGTAGACAACTGCTCAGAATACCAGAACATAAGAATAACAGAGTTCTAAGGGACCTTGGAGGTCTTCTAGTCCAACCCCTGACTCACACAGGAGGCCCAGTACCATTTCAGACAAATGGTTGTCCAATCTCTTCTTAAAATCTTCCAGCGATGGAGCACCCACAACTTCTGAAGGCAAGCATTCCACGGATTAATTGCTCTGACTATTAGGATATTTCTTCTTAATTCCAGGTTGCTTCTCTCTTTGGTTAGTTTTTATTTGATGCTTCTTATCCTGTTTTCAGGTGTTTTGGAGAATAGATGGATCCCCTCATTTTTGTAGGAGTCCCTCAAACACTGGAACACTGCTGCCATTAGATATTGATAGTGGTCGTCCAATATCTCAGGGGCTGCCCCAAAGAAGAGGGAGTCAAGCTATTCTTCAAAGCACCTGAAGGCAGGACAAGAAGCAATGGATGGAAGCTAATCAAGGAGAGAAGCAACCTAGAAATGAGGAGAAACTTCCTGGCATATATTTTGAGTGACCCCATTGCATGATGGTTTCATGCTTTTTGCAGATTCATATTTTCCATTTAGAAATAGAATTTCTCTGCTGGGAGGTGAGACCCCCACCCTCTTCTTTGGGGAAGCCCCTCAAATATCAGAAGACTGCTCTCCTGTCTCCCCAAGTCCTTTTCATTCATAAACTAGGTAAAGGTTCCCCTCTTTGCACGATCTGTGCTAGTTGTTTCCAGCTCTAGGGGGCGGTGCTCATCTCTGTTACAAAGCCAAAGAAGAGCCAGCGCTGTCCGAAGACGTCTCCATGGTCATGTGGCCGGCACACAGAAAACTGTTACCTTCCCACCAAAGGGGTCCCTATTTTTCTACTTGCATTTTTACATGCTTTCGAACTGCTAGGTTGGCAGAAGCTGGGACAAGTAATGGGAGCTCACTCCATTACGCGGCGCTGGGGATTCGAACCACCAAATTGCCGACCTTTCTGATCAACAAGCTCAGCATCTTAGCCACTGAGCCACCACATCCCTTCATTAAACCCATGCCCAATTCCTGCAACCGTTTGTTCTGACCCAAACCTTGTTCCAAGGTTCCAAAACCTTTTAATGATTCTTTACGAATTCTGTTCCTTCATGGTTAAAAGGCTGTTTCAAACTAATTGTCTCTGATAAGAACGAACCTTGCCAAGATGGTGCAAGGCTGCCAAGAACACTAGATAAAGTTACTAAGAAATATTTCAAACACAAAGAGTCTCCAAACACCAACTAAGAGAGTCCAAACATCAGTAAGGCTTGAGTGCAAACACTTCTTTGCTTCCTGCAAAGAACTCTGGTTTCTCAGCTGTCTTTTATCTCTTAAGGGAGTGGCCATTACCTTGCAGCCTTTCTCCCGAGTTGCCCATGCTGCTGCAGCTGCCCTTTCCTTTGAGCAGCCCTGTGTGCACACGCACTTGGCACAGGCTCCTCGGGGACCTCTTCATCACTGCTGCCGGCCTCCACAATCTCCGAAGTCAACATTCCACTCCCTGATGGTCCTGGCCCCATCCCTGCATCACACGCAGGCCCCTCATCTGAGTCCTTGCTCCCCAAGACCTCAGCTGTCTGATCCTGCTGCCAGCAAACCACAACACTGTTCTTCATATGTTTCAGCCTCAAATCACACAGTTTACAGATATTCTCCCTGCAAGTGCTTATACTGAGCAATGACTCCAGATGAAGGGAGCGCTTTATGCCAAAACATATTCTACAGGCTGTTGAATGCAAACAAATGATATCGATCCAACCAAGGTTTGTGTGCCCAACATACATAACTTAGAAGCCTCCAGTCTGCTGCCTCATTTGAAGGTCTGCCAGGGACTGCTGTGCAGCAGACATTAGCACATTTGTAGAATAGATAAATAGATGGAATCAATACTTTGCTGCATTCATAGAACTGGTTATTCTGGGTTACTGAAGCGGTTAGTGTTAACCTGGTTAAGATGGGTGACTGAATCAATGCATGTTCTCAACTCGTGCAATAATTATGAACTAACAAAAAGGATGGAGTTTCAATCAGAATCGAGCTGGAAGGGTCCTTAGAGGTCTTCTATCTAGTCCAACTCCCAAGCAGGAGATACTCTACAATTTGAGACAAGTGTGTCAGAATATTCATGAACTGGCAGAGGCATGATAACAAAGTCAGCCAACGAGGAGTGTTTGGAAACTGAAACTGGAAGGAGCATGGGCGTGGCTCTGTATTAAGTTCTGAGCTCTGAAGCTGCAAGTCTGGTCTGCAACTCTGAATCAAAACTGAAGTTGCTCTCTCCCCTGTTTGTGTTTTGCCTGTAACTTCTACCACGTTGGAAGAATCTGCTGTTGGTATTGTAAATTTACTTCATGTGTTATTATGTATATAAAGAAGTTAATGAATCCTGCAGAAGCAGTTATCTGTGTGTGCTTTCTGGATTTGATTTTCTGCAACAAACTTTAATAAAGTGGCTGTCCCGTCTCTTCTTAAAAACCTCCAGTGATGAAGCACCCACAACTTCTGGAGGCTTCCACTGGTTAATTGTTCTCAGTAACAATAAGAGTAAAAGTAACAGAGCTGTGCTCATCTCTGTCTCTGGCAAAAGGAGCCAATGTTGTTCAAAGATACTTCCATGTTCATATGGCCAGAATGACTGTATGCTGAAATGTATGCACTGTCAACTCATAAAACATTTTGTATACATGTTTTATAGTTAACAACAGAAAGAAGGGGGGAAGTTTCAAAGAGCAGGCGGCAGTGTGGAATCGAAAGTGCATTCCATTCATATTTTCTTCAAAGACTGATTAGATGGTTGAAGCTTCTGCCAGCGAAACAAATCTAATTGGAGAGCATGATTGATGACTCTTGGCTAAGGATATTTTTCATTGGATGATACACCCAGAGGGGTGGGGTGGAAAGCAGGATCAAGGGTGACAGTGAATTATGTATGTCAGAGTTGGCTGTGCTCAGGTAAATGCCGGACATAGAATGTTACCTTCAAATAAACCTTTTTTTTAATTTTGGGAGGATGGCTCAAGGCTCATGATTTAATTGGAGTAACTGCCAGAATCCTGACATGCACACTGTTTCCTTTCCAAAGTGGTACCTATTTATCTACTCACATTTGATTGCTTTCAAACTGCTAGGTTGGCAGAAACTGGGACGAGTATGGGAAATCACCCTGTCATATGGTGTTTGGGCCTCGAACCTAGGCTATCAGCTTGCCAGCTCAGCCACCATGCTCTTGTCGATAATAATAATAACATCCAAAAAGGTTGTATAGTGGACATGGCAATACCTGGAGAATAGAAGAACAGAAGAAAAAGAATGGGAAAAGGTAACAAATTACAAACACACATGTAGGGTGACTATGGCAGAAGCAAACTAAGGTGGTACCAATTGTAACAGGCACCTTGGGTACAATCCTAAAACAACTGGAGCACTACCTGAACACCATCGGCATTGACAAAGTTACCAATGGTCAATTGCAGAAGGCAGCTTGGCTTGGAACAGCTTCCATCCTGCGGCGATACCGTTCACACCACAAAAGTCGACATCTATTTATCCCAGGTCCTTGGGATAGACTCGGTAGGTGGCCAAAAATGCCAAATCCAGTGTGGACATCTGGCTGACCACAATGAATAACGTCCTCAAACAACAGCCCAGCTTTCTTGGGAAAGTCTCCATAGGTGGATAGAAATGACAAGTTCTGTCTAACTATCTGAGTGCTTCTGCAGTGAATTCTAATAATAATAATAATAATATGTCTTTGTGTGGAAAGAAAAAAACAGAAATGATCCCATTATTTTCACAACAGCTCCTTGCCCTTGGGTTGAAGGTAGAGAAAAGCAGAATTGTTCTCACCTCTCTAGTTGTGATGTGAAGTCTTTGTTCATCTTCACTCGCCAACTGTCCGTGGTCATTAATGCTAAATGTTTATCTGGCAATGCTGCTTTCTTGATTACCATTTAATAATGCTGATGTCACAAGCAGTTACTTGGGAACATTTCTAATGGCACTTTTATTATTAACAATGGGGAAACGTGTCACATTTCTCCAGCACCACAACAAGTCCCTTCTTTGCCACTTCTCTCTGATAGAGAATTGAAGAATAAAATAACAGCCCCGAGGATCATCCGGGACAATGATTTATTCATTGATTTGAAGCAGCAACTGACACCCTGCTTGCTGTTTGGCATTTTTCCAAAATCAGGTGGTGGAAAATTAAGAGAGAGAGAGAAAGAGAAAAAGAAAAAGAAAGATGAAAAATGGAGAGAGAGGTAAAGGAAAGAGAAAGAGAGAAAGAAAGAGACAGGGGGGGAAGGGAAAGAGACAGAAAAAGACAGAAAGAAAAAGAGAAAGAGAGAGAGAAAGCAAGAGAAAGGGAAAGGAAAAATAGAAAAAGAGAGGGGGAAAGAGAAAGGGAGAGAGAAAGAGGAAAAGGGAGCCAAAGAGAGAAAGGGAAAGAGAGAGAGAAAGAGAGAGGAAGAAAGAAAGTAAGAGAAAAAGAGTGACAGAAAAGGAAAGAAAGAGAAAAAAAGGGAAAGAGAGAGAGAGAAATAAAGAAAGAAAGAGAAAACAAGAGACAGAAGAGAGAGAGAAAGGGAAGGAGAGAGGGAAAGAGAGAGTTTAGTTTAGTTTACTTTATTGTCATTGCACCTCATACAACAAAATTAAATACCATCTTCAGTGTACATTATGACTATGAAAATAAACACAAACACACATCCACATTCTATACATTGTATTTAAAACCCCTGATGTTGCATTAATATTGCACTATATTAATAAGAATAAATAAAATAAAAAGTTGGTGGGGCAATTGCCAATTTGATGCCAACAGACTTATTCGGGAAAATGAACCAGAAGATCACAGACCACCTGGACAATTGATTCCTAGAGCTGGTGTTCAAGCTAGACTGTTAGTAGTTTGAAGATCTCATGTAGGAAATTTGACTCCAGGAATCTGACCATTTATCATCCCAACTGGTCCCAAACACCACCATTTCTATTAGCATCAATCACACAGCTGATTCTGAGAGTATGTTTAATGCAGCGATATGTTCCAGAGGACGCAACCCAAAATTTGATTGCATTTGTTCAATGACTTTAGAAATAGATGACATTTTTTCAGTTGTGTTTTATTTTAAGAGGGAGGCACTTAAGATGAAAGCTGGAGAAGTGCATGGTTGATTTTCCTTCCAGGATGAAATAAAAGGGACAAATACCTTTGAAGCATGGACTTATCAGTAGTTGTTTTTTTTTTAAAGAAACTTTTGATGTTGGTTGAAGTACGAGAAGGTATGATGTTGTATTAGAAACCAGAATAAACAATCAAATCTGTATCTGAAATATACAGAATAAAAGAGACAGATCAAGTGTAGTCTGCAACTAAATATATTGGCTTTCAAGTAAGTACATTACTCGCCGAACTGGTTTTTATATCAGTGGGGATTAATTTTGCTTGAAAACTTTGATAGTCAATAAGCAATAATAATCAATTGTCTAGTGAAAAAGAATGACTAAGGATGACATGTGTTTTGAGGGGCTGCCACAAAGAAGAGGGGGGTCAACCTATTCCCCAAAGCCCCTGAAGGCAAGACAAGAAGCAATGGATGGAAACTTAGCAAAGAGAGAAGCAACTTAAAACTAAGGAGAAATTTCTTGACAATGAGAACAATTAATCAGTGGAAGGATTTGCTTCTTGAAGTTATGGGTGCTCCATCACTGGAGATGTTAAAGAGGAGATTGAAGATGTTAAAGATGTTAAAGAGGAGATTGGACAGACATTTGTATGAAATGGTATAGGGTCTCCTGCTTGAGCAGGGTTTGGGACAAGAAGATCTCCAAGATCCCTTCCAACTTGGTTATTCTATTTGTTATCCTGTTATTCTTTCTATAATCATGTGTATATATCCAATCAAGCCCAAAGAAAGGTCAGAATAGCATAGGATCTCCTGCCACGGTAAAGGAGTTGGACTAGAAGACCTCCAAAGTTCCTTCCAACTCTGTTCTTCTATTCTTCTATACATCATTCCATCTCAAGGGATCTTGCCAATCTATCAGCGACTCCTGTCACTTTTCTATATATTGCCCTGTGCTTCCATCATAGACCAGTTTAATTTTAACAAGAATTATAAACAAAACAAATTAAAACAGGTTGACATGAAGATTTTGGTTTAAGTAAGCATATTGTTTTTCACAGAGCCTACCTCTAAACCTTGTTTACTCTCTCCAAATGAATTACATGCTGCTTTGGAAAACCAAGAAGTCTACTGAAGCTTTAGGCATTTGCAGATAAGTTTAATAACACCCTGGTAAGCCCCAATCAAGGGAGGAAGCATACTGCTGTCCTTTTCTGTCTTTCAGCTCATCACAAGAGACCATCCAGACAGAAAGCTATCGAATCCCAGTAAGGGTACGGCTAGCTGACGAGAGCTAAGTAGCTCGAAATAGATCTATCCTAGTCTCCCTTATTTAATTATTTATCAGCTCAAAACCTAACACACATGTAAACAAAAGACAACGAAACAAATAGCTTTCTGTCGGTATGGTCTCTGGTGATGAGCCGAAAGACAGAAAAGAAAGCAGTATGCTTTCTCCCTTAATTGGGGCTTAACAGGGTGTTGTAACACAAAGTATGTACTTATTCCCCTGCCTCAACTGAACAGGATAGAATCAGTGGTCTAATGGCAATTACAACTGTCTCACATGTAATACTTCCCTGGTTCGAATCCCAGTAAGGGTATGGCTAGCTGAAGAGAGCTAACTAGCTCGAAATAGATCTATCCTAGTCTCCCTTATTTAATTATTTATCAGCTCAAAACCTAACAAACCAAAAGCACCACAAAGCAAGCAAAGAGTACAGTCACCATGTGCTTTACTGCTCAACTGTTTCAACTGTAACAAGAAACCAGAATCTCTACTTAGCACAAAAGAGCCCAGACGAATGTATATACCATAGACCCACACTTGTAAACATTGCCATCTACTGGCTGACTACTAGTATAGTTGTTGCATAAAAATACATTTCAACAATGAATTCCAACACTAATCTCTGCCATTAATGGATGATCATAGATAAATAAAGTCTATTCTTCTTCTTCTTTCTCCTCCTCCTCCTCCTCCTCCTCCTCCTCCTCCTCTCTTCTTCTTCTTCTTCTTCTTATTATTATTATTATTATTAAAACCCCATTTCTTCTTCTTCTTCTTCTTCTTCTTCTTCTTCTTCTTCTTCTTCTTCTCTTATTATTATTATTATTATTATTATTATTATTAGTATATTATTATTATTATTATTATTATTATTATTATTATTATTATTATTATAACCCATTTCTTCTTCTCTTCTTCTTCTTCTTCTTCTTCTTCTTCTTCTCTTTCTTCTTCTTCTTCTTCTTCTTCTTCTTCTTCTTCTTCTTCTTCTTCTTCTTCTTCTTCTTCTTCTTCTTCTTCTTCTCTTCTTCTTCTTCTTCCATAAATGTTGCTTTGGGGTCTTGTTAAAAATCATGTTTGTGTTTCAGGAAAAAATACTAGTCACCTTGTCTTCTATTGGATTTTTTTTTCTAGGCTAGGGATGAAGACATCTTTTCTGTTTTTGTATTTTCCTTATAGTAAATGGCCTTGGATTTTCTTTTATTACTTTGAATACACACACACAAACACACACACACAGAGAGAGAGAGAGAGAGAGAGACATATATTTACACATAACAACTATCTTGCTTAGCAATGGAAATTCTGCACCTATCCATGATTGGAAGATGGGGATTACCTTTATGGTTCTTATTGCTGCTGCTGCTGTTCTATTATAGCCCCATGGTCAACTTCTGCCAATGGATGACTTAAGCTGCGAACAAGAAAAGCAGAATACACTTTTTTATTTGGGAATAAATAAATAAATAAATAAATAAATAAATAAAATCTTGGTGTCTCATTAATACTGATGAAAAATGAATGCAAAAGAGATATTTTTCTTCTTCTTCATGCCAACGTTAAAAAAGCATGATCTGAGCTGCCGTCTCTCTATAAATGCTGGTCGGGAGGTTGTGTTGTTTTCGTAGATTTTCACGGGTGCAGTTATGCAGGCTTTGGCGTGTTCAGGTCTTTTCCCATGTAAGATTGAGAGTATCTTGGTGTCGTTTCGATGAGGTCCCACTCGCCATCTTCAGGCTGGTGCTTTCGGCTTCGTGCTTGTGCAAATAGAGAGATGGCAGCTCCGATCACGCTTTGCTTGCACAAGCACAAGTCAAAAGCACCAGCCTGAAGATGGCGAGTGGGACCTCATCGAAACGACACCAAGATACTCTCAATCTTATACGGAAAAAGACCCGAACACGCCAAAACCTGCATAACTGCACCCGTGAAAATCTACAAAAACAACACAACCTCCCGACCAGCATTTATAGAGAGACGGCAGCTCAGATCATGCTTTTTTTAACATTGGCATGAAGAAGAAGAAAAATATACATATACATATATACATACACACACACACACAAAAAAAAAAAACCACACACAAAATAGATAAATATGGTTTCATTTTAACATTGTAAGCTGCCCAGAGTTGTCTTTCAGTGAGATGGGCAGCAAATAAATGTAATAAATAAATAAAATCTAATAAAGAACAAGAAGTACTGATAGAAGAAAATATTTGTATCCAAGCGTTGAACTGTGAGCTTTTTGGTGCTCTCTAACTTTGGCTGTTTCCCTGTAGATCTTTCCCTGTAGATCTTTCCTTACCAAACTAGGTAACATCATCAGTGCACTGAAGATGCCATCGACCCAACAAAGAAGAAAGCCAGGGCAGAGAAATGAGGCAGACTAACACCATTTACTGTTTAGTTACCTGATGAAGATATTGACCAACCAACTGAAAACAGCAGAAATGACGAAACACATGTGGCCAACCTTCTCTTGCACGCTTCATTGTTGTAGCATATTTTCTTGCTCTTCCCTAAAGATGGTAGACTATCCACCAACAGATTCTTCAACTTTCTTCTTCTGCTTGATTTAAGGGTTTTTTGTTTTTTTTTACCTAAACTGGTGAGGGGGCTGGAAAATTGGAAGGTTATCTCTGATTTTAAGCACGAGGGAAAAGGTATCTTGATGCTGTCAAGGCCATTCACTTAAGGGAATTGATGACTCGGCTTCCAGGTGCCAACTCATCAATCATGAAATATCAATCCTCCATCCCTAAGGAGTCTCCCTCAGGCAAACATAATTCTGTCTCTGCTGCCACAGACCTGATCACTCACGTCCCATTCAGGGAAGACAGTATTAGGATTTTTTTCAACATTGATTCACTCTGGGGTGTTCCCTTGATTTCCTGAAGAAGGCCGCCTCAAGTCAACTTTTTAAATACACACACAAAAAAGCAAACATCCATGGCTGGGAAGGAACTAATTTCTCCCAGGGAAGACAAGTGGGATGTGAAGGTAGAGAGATCTTAAAACTGCTTTTCTGAAATTCTCCCAATGACTAAAGGTCAACGTCAGGTCTTGTTAAGTCAAAATATTATATTGGATTTTGTTAAGCCAAAATATCATTGTCTTCTTAAGCACGAGGGAGGGAAACGCAGGTAAAATCAAGATCACATGAAGTGTTAGTACCACTTAAGAATGCCTTAATAAGACCACACTTAGAATATTGTATCCAGCTTTGGTCACCCCAATATAAAAAAAGTTGTTGAATCTGTAGAAAGAGTGTAGAGAAGAACAACAAAGATGATTAGGGGACTGAAGGTTAAAACATATGAAGAATGGTTGCTGGGATTGGGTATGTCTAGTCAAGCAAAAAGAAGAACTAGGAGTAACATGATAGTAGAGTTCCAATATTTGAGAGGTTGCCACAAAGAAGAGGCAGTCAAGCTATTCTCCAAAGTACCTGAAGGCAAGACAAGAAGTAACAGATGGAAACTAACCAAGGAGAGAAATTCCTGACAGTGGAACTAAGGAGAAAATTCCTGACAGTGAGAACAATCAACCAGTGGAATGATTTGCCTCCAGAAGTTGTAGGTGTTCCATCACTG
Source organism: Bungarus multicinctus (assembly GCA_023653725.1). Taxonomy (NCBI): domain Eukaryota; kingdom Metazoa; phylum Chordata; class Lepidosauria; order Squamata; family Elapidae; genus Bungarus; species Bungarus multicinctus. The sequence continues at coordinate 273,531,497 of CM042834.1, read as the reverse complement.
GAGGTCTTTAAGAAGAAATTGGAGAATTGTTTTTCTGAAATGGTGTAGGGTTTCCTGCTTGAGCAGGGGATTGGATTAAAAGACCTCCAAGGTCCCTTCCAACTTGGTTATTCTATAGGACAGAAGGAAGGAAAGAAGGAAGGAAGGAAGGAAGGAAGGAAGGAAGGAAGGAAGGAAGGAAGGAAGGAAGGGAAAGGAGGGAGAGAGGGGGGAGGGAGGGAAGGGGAGGAGGGAGGGAGGGAGGAAGGAAAGATATAAGAAAGGAAGGAAATAGGGAAGGAAGGAGGGAGGGAGGAATGGAGGGAGGGAGGGGAGGGAGGAAGTAAATAAGGATATATGGACGGAAGGAAAGAAGGAAGGAAATAAGGGAGGGAGGGAGGGAGAGAGAAAGGGAAGAGGGAAAGAGGGAGGGAGAGAGAGAGGAAGGAGAGATTAGATGAATTCATGGAGGACAGATTATCAAAGATAATTGATCTTGAAGACTTGGTGTTACTTCCAGGTTTGGGCCAACATGCCTCCATATCCCAGTTGAAGGGGGATTTCCTGCTTGCAATCACCCCAGACAAATCCGATTGGCCATTGTGAGAATTTTTAAAAAAGATGGATTAAGATTCTCTTGCCCTGATCCAGAAGAGATTTTTTAACTTTCTTCTGGGAAAACTCTTTTGCTGAAAGGCTTCAACTGAGGCAAAAGCGGCTGTTGGAAAAGCTGCACCATTTTTAATACCTTTCCATCTACAGTTGGGTGAATGGTGCAGGTGTAACCAACAACACGTTACATTCATTTATTTATTTATTTATTTATTTATAATCGTATTTCTATACCGCTCCCTCTCCGAAAAGGGACTCGGGGCGGTGTACAGCCTAATAAATACATAAAATACAGAGATACAAAATTAAATAGAATTTAAAACCAAATTAAACATGAATATGGCTGCATCCCAAAAATTTTAAAAATAAGTTAAAATTTAAAAAGCCCTATTTACTAAAACCCCTTAAACCCTTACTGGGCCAGGCCAGCCTGTTTAAAAAGTAGGGTCTTAACTGCACAAAACTGCACAAAAGACTGCAAATAACAATGGAAAACAGAGAGGAAAAAAACAATCAAGAGTCCCCATTGACAAACTGGAGATCAAATGGAAATCCCTACAGTTTTACACGTGACAAAGTTGTTCCAAGTTGCAGGGACTCATAACAATTATGTTGTTGTTAGTTGCAAAGTCATGTCTGACCCATCATGACCCCATGGACAATGTCCCTCCAGGCCTTCCTGCCCTCTACTTTCCCCAGAACCCATTTAAGCTCACACCTCCTGCTTCAGTGACTCCATTCAACCATCTCATTCTCTGTCATCTCCTAAATCCTTCCCAGCGTTAGGGTCTTCTCCAGTGAGTCCTTCCTTCTCATGAGACGGCCAAAGTCTTTGAGTTTCATCTTCAGAATCTGGCCTTCTAAAGAGCAGTCAGGGTGGATCTCCTCTAGGACTGACCAGTTGGATCACCTTGCAGTCCGAGGGACTCTCAAGAGTCTTCTCCAGCACCAGAGTTCAAAGGCCTCCATTCTTTGGCGCTCAGCCTTCCTTGTGATCCAACTTTCACATACATACATTGCAACTGGGAAAATCATACCCTTGACTATACACACTTTTGTTGGCAGGATGATGTCTCTGCTTTTTATTATTAATTTATTTATTTATTTATTTATTTATTTATTTATTTATTTATTTATTTATTTATTTATTATATTTATATACCGCCCTTCTCCCGAAGGACTCAGGGCAGTGTACAGCCAACCATAAAACTTTGTTACAATTATAACAGTTAAAAAGAATTAAATATCTTAGGCTGTCTAAAATTATACCCTCCCCCAATAAATTATTAAAACCCAAATTTTAAAATCCCAAATTTTAATATGCTGTCTAGATTTGCAAAGCGGTATAAAAGTTTATGTGCTCTTGCTATTTGCACTCTGATTCAAGTGACTCTGAAGATACAGATTAACCCCCCAAGTCCCTTCAATGACTCTCAGAGAGAATACTAATGAGCAGATGACTGCAAAGCAAGCCTTTCCTTGGACTCAAATGAAAATCCAACCCCAGGGTAGATTTCAGAGTGAGCTGAGAGTCCAGGAGAAATCCATTTGATGGTCGTCTGAATTGAAATGCTGTGGGTTTTTTTTTCTTTTCTTTTCTCTAGAACAATAGCAAATAAAAGCAAGAAAAGGTTCAAAAGTGCAAAACAATGAAAGGAGAAGAGAAAGATGCACCGAACAAGAATCTTTATATCAGCATATCAGTCATTGTAAATGTCCACGTTTCTGGATCATCCGGGTTGAAAGGAGCTGTTGCAATATTTGAGATTTCATCCATTCAACTGTGCAATAAGTCAGATTTAAAGGCAGAAAAGGGACTTTGGAAAACACAGAGGTGGCCATGTAGCAGGTGTTGCAATGAAGTCCGTGAGAATGGGGTCAAAATCATCAAGATGGATGATGAGGCATTGTGATACAATCAGAATAGAATTGGAAGGGACCTTGAAGGTCTCCTAGTCCAGCCCCCTGCTCAAGCAGGAGATCCTATACCATTTCAAACAAGTGGCTTTCCAATCTCTTCTTTAACACCTCCTATGATGGAGCACCCACAATTTCTGAAGGCAAGCTGTTCCAGTGCTTAATTGTCCTCACTGTTAGGAAGTTTCTCCTTAATTCCAGGTTGATTCTCTCCTTGATTAGTTTCCATCCATTATTTCTTGTTTTATCCTCAGGTGCTTTGGAAAATAAGTTGACCTCCTCCTCTTTGTGGCAAGCTCCTCAAATACTGGAATATGGCTATCATGTCATCTGTAGACCTTTTTTTTTTCCAGACTAGCCGTTTCAAGTTTCGTCAACCATTCTTCGTATGTTTTCATCTCCGGGCCTTTAAGCATCTTAGTTACTCTTCTCTGCATTTTTTTTTCCCAAAGTCTCAACATCTTTTTATATTGTGGTAACCAAAACTGGATGCAATATTCCAGGTGTGGTTTTACTAAGGCTTTATAAAGTGGTACCAATACTTCATGTGATTTTGATTCTATGGCTATGTTGATACACCCAAGGATAATATTGGCTTTTTTTGGCTGCTGCTGCACACTGCTGACTCATATTCAATCATTCACTAAGACTCCAAGATCCGTCTCACAGTTACTGTTTTTGAGCCAGGTTTTGCCTAATCTGTACTTGTACCCCCAATAAATGAATGTATGTATGTGTGTGTATGTATGCATGTCACATGTATTGTGAAGCACATTGGGCTACACAGATATTCCACAGTTCTCTGTCCAGAGCTAGTCTCTGTATCCTTCTACTTAAGGTTGATGTTTTTCAGACACTCAAAACTTTGCAATCTTCTTGGTCACTCTAAGGATAGGATAGGATGGGATGGGATGGGATGGGATGGGATGGGATGGATGGGATGGAATGGAATGGAATAGAATTCGTTATTGGCCAAGTATGATTGGATACAGGAATTATTATTATTAATTATTATTATTATTCGGTGCATAAGCTCTCAGTGTACATAAAAGATATAAGTGATCAGTCATGATCATAGCCATCATAAATACATTCATCATGAATCATAAATTACAACAATTAGTAATAGTCATAGGTTACTAATAAGCAATCAACATATTAGGAAACTAAATAAAACAATATAAATCGTAAAGATACAAGCAATAAGGTTACAGTCATAAGTAGAAAATGAGATAGGCAATAGGAAAGATGAGAATAGTAGTAATGCAGACTTAGTAAATCGTTGGACAGTGTTGTGGGAATAAGTTGTTTAGCAGAGTGATGGTGTTCAGGGAAAAACTGTCCTTGTGTCTAGTTGTTCTGGTGCGCAGTGCCCTGTAGTGTCATTTTGAGGGTAGAAATTGAAACCATTTATGTCCAGGATATGAAGGGTCAGTAGATATTTTATTTTTGACTCGGGTAGTATGATTACAAGCTTAACCCCAAAAAGACTTCCTAGGGACAAGAACCTTTGTTGTCAATTTCAAAATGAACTTGGGAGAAGAAATACCCTCAATGAAACTTGGAATATTTTCTCGTTGCGGTTTCCAAAGCCAGAGCCATACCTAGCGAAGGACCAATGAGCCAGAAAGCTGCAATTTATGGCCTCCTATCGAAGCATACTGAAATACAGTGGCCATGCCTAATAAAATACTAGGTATGGACTAAAGATGGCCTCAGAGTCTGCATTCCTGGTTGTGTAGAAATAAACTCAGTTCTTCTCTGCAGAGCTCTGACAGGTGCTGTAGGGTTGATGTATTCCACACCAAGCTAAAGAGATTTGGAAAGAAGTCAAAATTCTAGGGTAGGCCACTAAAGAATTCTTTCTTCCTCCCCCTTCTGAAACCATGACCACTCTCCTCTCTCTGATCGTTCTTAATGCTACAAGAAACAGGAATAACAAAATGACAGAGTTGGAGGGGACCTTAAAGGTCTTCTAATTCAACCCTTTGCTCAAGCAGGAAACGGATAACAGATAATCAGAGGTGGGAGGGACCTTGTAGGTCATCTAGTCCAAACCCCCGCCCAAGTGGGAGACCCTACACCATTTCTGACAAATGGCAGTCCAATCTCTTCTTGAAAGTCTCAAGTGATGGCGCTCCCACAACCTCCAAGGGCAAGCTGTTCCATTGGTTGATGGTTCTCACTGTCAGAATGTTTCTCCTTATTTCCAGGTTGAATCTCTTCCATCCATGATTCCTTGTCTGGCCTACAGGTGCTTTAGAAAACAGCTTGACCCCTTCCTCCTTGTGGCAGCCCCTCAATATTGGAAGACTGCTCTCCTGTCTCCCCTGGTCCTTCTCTTTACCAGACTAGCCATGCCCAGTTCCTGCAACCGTTCGTTGTATGTTTTAGCCTCCAGTCCCTTAATCATCCTATGGCAATTTATTTATTTATTTATTTATTTATTTATTTATTTTATTGGTCTTTTATACCGCCCCCTCTCCCAACGGGACTCGGGGTGGGGTACAGCCAGATAAAATACAATGAAAAATACAATGTTTAAAAACAGTTAAAAGGATGAAATAGGATGGCTAATAAATAAAAGCAATGATGCCTAACCTTTTCGGTACCGAGTGCCCAAACTGGAATGCACGTGTGGGTACACCGGAGTGTCAGAAACCCAAAGACCAGCTGGCCAGTGCATGTCTTTGGTTTCTGGCATGCACATGTGCACCAGCCAGCTGCTCTTCAGGTTTCCAGTGCTCTGTGCACACCGGAAACCAGAAAAGTAGCTAGCAATGGCGTGTGTACCCACAGAGAGGGATCTGCAAGCCACCATCATGGCCCTATGCCATTTCAGACAAATGACTGTCCCCTCTCTTCTTAAAAACCTCCAGTGATGGAGTACGTGCAACTTCTGAACACAAGCCGTTCCACTGGTTAATTGTTCTCGCTGTCAGGAAATTTTTCCTTTGTTCTAGGTTGCTTCTCTCCTTGGTTAGTTTCAATCTATTGTTTCTTATCCTGCCTTCTGATGTTTTGGAAAATAGATTGACCCCCTCTTCCTTGTGGCAGTCCCTGAGATATTGGAAGACTGCTATCATGTCATTCCTAGTCCTCCTTTTCACTTGACTAGAAATTTATTTATTTTTCTGTGTCTTTCTATCTATCTTGCTATATATCTTCTTTCCATCCATCCATCCATCCATCCATCCCTCTCTCTCTCTTTCACACACACACATATCAATATCTAGATATATCTATCTGTATCTAGATATCTATATCTATCAATATCAATATCAATATTGATATATATATATATATATATATATCTGTGTAAGTTTTAAGCTGATAATATAAGGGAGGACTAGTATAGATATTTCGAGCTAGCTAGCCATACCTTACTGGATTCGAACCAGGGAAGTATTATATATAGATATATATATCTATAGATATAGATATATCGATATTGATATCAATATAGATATACACACACATATGATTTAGATACTAGAGGGAAAGAGAGGGAAAGATGATAGAGAGAGACAGAGAGAGAGACACACAGACAGAGAGACACACACAGAGAGAGAGAGAGAGACAGACACAGAGAGAGAGATATGAGAGAGACAGAGAGAGAGAGAGAACAGAGACAGAGAGAGATATGAGAGAGACAGAGAGATACCTAACTCCATATGGGATATCCCTCAGAAGATCATGGAGAATAAGAAACCTAATATCTGTTGGGACTTCCACATTCAGATGACTGGCAAGTCAACCAGATATCATGGTAGTAGACAAGGATGGGAAGACTGCAGTGGTGATAGACATAGTGTTGCCATCATCAGGAAGAAGGAGGATGAGAAACTAGAGTCTGAAGGATGAACTGAAGATGATGTGTGGAAAGTCAAGGCCAAAGTGGTTGCCATGGTGGTAGGAAAACTTTGGGCAGTGAAATTGGGAGAGTTGCTTTAAGAGATCTCAGGAACATCAGAGCATCATGAAGAACTGCACACACTACTCAATATGCATCTGATCAACATAAAATAAAATGGAACTGTTGTAAGTCATGATTTGGAAACCGTAATTCCTCGTAATTTTATTCACTCTTATATCCAGTTATTACTCCATCTGCCTTGTTTTCCAAAGTCACTAGATCGTGGTCACACATTCATGTTAGAATCCACCAGTATTGTATTGTATTTTTTTAATCTTCATAAATACTGGAGGAACTTGCCAATGATCTGGTTAAATCTTTATATGTTATCTTTGGAAAATTCCTGGGAGATAAAGTAGAAGTAGAGTTGGTGTCTGCCAAACCTTTCATTTTGTTTCATTTAAAACAAAAACAACTTCTGCATATTTTAGGGATTTTTAATATCTTTCTGAGCATGCATGATACTGTTTGGAATATAGGCAAAACAATTACTCCCAGACTGATCATTGCCATTAGAATTTATGATGATGTACTACACATATAGTAACCATTATATAAGCCTCGCTTAATCGCATGCTCAATCTTTTTTTAAAAAAAAAAAACCATCGCAATATAAAGCATTATTTTTAAGCATGTTTGCAATTGGGAAAGAAAATCTTTGAAGTATTCTAAACGTTGGATAGTCACTAATAAATATCCTGTAGACATTTAAACATTTAAACCAGGATGATTAGGGGACTGGAGACTAAAACATATGAAGAACAGTTATAGAAACTGGGCCTGGTTAGTCTAGTGAAGAGAAGGACCAGGGGAGACAGGAGAGCATCTTCCAATATTTGAGGGGCTGCCACAGAGAGGAGGAGGGGGTCAAGCTATTCTCCAAGACACCTGAGGGCCAGACAAGGAATAATGGATGGAAACTGATCAAGGAGAGATTCAACCTGGAAATAAGGAGAAACTTTCTGAGAGTGAGAAAAATCAACCGATGGAACAGAACTTGTGGGAGCATCATCACTTGAGACTTTCAAGAAGAAATTGGACTGCCATTTGTCAGAAATGGTGTAGGGTCTCCCGTTTGGGCGGGGGGGGGTTGGACTAGATGACCTATAAGGTCCCTTCCAACTCTGATTATCTGTTATATTAATAGAGAATAATATTTGTAGCTCCAAAAATGAACTTTGAGGGTGAGCCTGGTGGTTTTCGTGAAGACGTTTCATTACCCAACTAGGTAACACTATCAGCGCTTGTTTTCTTGCAGAAGTTTCAAACGAGATAACATCCTCTGTACTAGAAGGAAGTAGGTTTTGCAGAGACAAGGACTGTGGGGTCTTTCAGGGCTGGGCTGCTGGGGGTTCGCAGGGGTTCAGGAGAGCCCCTAGCTAAGATTCTGGGCACTTCCGAGACCCCCACAAATCCCATCCCTGGCTGGCCCCGCCCACCTTGCCCCGCCCCTCCCAGGAGTTCCCATGTGGCCTGTTTTGGATGCAGGTAAGTGCAGGGCACAGGCAGAGACTTGGGGAGCACAAAAAACAGGCCTCCCAGAAGTTTGGGAAGGCCGGAAATAGGCCTGTTTCCAGCTTCCAGAGACCCTCCGGAGCCCAGGGAGGCCATTTTTGCCCTCCCGGAGGCTGGAAAAAAGCCGCCAGAGTCCAGGAAGAGCAAAAACACACACACCCCCACCACCACCGTGGTGCAGGAGGCCAACTACGCCACACCCCCCATGGCCACACCCACTCAGCAACCAGGCACAGAACCCTTTGCTAAAATTTCTGAAGCCCATTCCTGGATCCTTGGTGCTCTGTGAGCTTTGTTGTTTTCTTGCAAAAGTTTCAAATTAGGTAACATCATCAGTACTAGAAGGGAGTAGGCTTTGCGGAGAGGAGGAGGAGGAAGAGGAGGGGAGGACTATGCAATCCTTGGTGTTCTCTGAGCTTGGTGGTTTTCTTGCATTACCCAACTAGGTAACCTCATCGGTGCACCTTCATGAACATCAGTTAGCAGAAGACTTGATGAAAACTCCTCAATTGCACAACACATAGAAAGACTTCAGCTGGAACCATTAATTCAGGCAAACACTCAACAAGTGAACTACAGCAAAATCACCAAGAATACTGACAGGGCAATCTACAAGTATATACCTAGAGAGTAAATCCCACTCCCTTCTATCATTGATGATGTTACCTAGTAGGGTAATGAAATGTCTTCAAGAAAACAACTCAGCTCAGAGAGCACCAAGGACCTCATAGTCCCCCTCCTCCTCCTTCCAAACCCCATAATCTTCTAGCACTGATGACATTACCTAGTAGGGTAATGAAACATCTTCAAGAAAATCACCAAGCTCAGACAGCACCAAGGACCCCATATTTTAAAAATATTTCAGTTAAATATTTAATATTTCAAGAGACAGTTCCTTTTTATTTTTCTAGCCCAACGCTAAGATACAATATGCTGCTTTTTCCTTCCAATTTTAGAGTGTTCTTTTCTTTCTGCCTTTTCCCCCCACTTCGACTTCTGGTGTAGGAACATCTCAGTGAGAAACAAATGTCTTAATAACAGTTGCATACATGCAAAAGCTATGGTTCAACACATCCTCCATCTATCAGTTGAGAGAAGGGGGGAAATAATTTTTTATTGTTTTTCCCCAAGAATCCGAGGGCTGTTTTATTTGCTCAGAGACAAGAAGGCCTTAATAAATTCCTCTGTGTGAGGTATTTAATTACAAAATAATGTGTGCACTAATCAGAGTAAATGTGTTTGTGAAACACTTTGATATGGGAACAGTTAATCACCCAGGGCACTGCTTCTTAACACCACTTTGGAAGTTAACTTAATTAAATTAATTAGGACAAAAGGAGGGGAAAAAAAAGGGAAAGAGGAACAGGTGATTGGTCCTCAATGGCCCAGAGTGAGTGGTTTTCCACCAATGCTAAAAGAATCTCCCAAATTGCAAATATTTCCTTCTCTGATTCCTGGAGACTTCTGTTTCCTGCCATTCACAAGGAACAAGAGACTAAAAATGTTTCCCTCTTCAGACTCCATGTTGGAATGATTTTCTCATTAGGAAGAACCCAGAAATTTCTTCATGTTGTGGTCTTAAATACCATTGACAGACACGGGCCTCGCTTTCCAATAAACATTACTACTGGAAAAAAATGAGTAGCCGATCACGTTTTATAATAAAATAATAACAGAGTTGGAAGGGAGCTTGGGGTCATCTAGTCCAACCCACTAATCAAGCAGGAGAGTTTATACCAGGGGTGTCAAACTGGATTTCTTTGAGGGACGGATCAGTATTGTAGTTCTCCATGGGCCAGGCAGAGAGAGGGAGGGAAATCGGACAGACACCTCCTGCAGCACCCTGTTAGCCAAAATGGGGCAAAATAGCCAAATGGGTGGGCTCGTGTAGCCCCTCTGCACCCCATTTTCACCCTGGACAGTCCCCCATAGCACTTTGCCAGGCAAAGTGAGGGGTAAAGGGGCTCATGCAGGGCTCCCGTAGCCCATTTTCAACCTCCATGGCCTCCGCCAGCACTTGCTGGCTCAAAATGGGCCTGTTTTGGCCTGCATAGGCACCGCGGGCTGGTCCTTTTATATATCCAGGCCAGCTACAGGGGCCATATCTAAGCATCCTGCATATCCAGCTTGTAAGCCTTGAGTTTGACACCATTGGCCTATACCATTTCAGACAAATAGTAGACCATTCTCTCTGTCAACTCATAAAATATTTCTATGGTCTATAGAAGTTGCCAGCAGAAAGGGAGCAGTGCAGCAGCTTGCAAAATCGAAACTGCATTCCATAAATGTTTGCAAAGTTTGTAACTAGGTGACTGAAGTTTCTGCCATGCAAAATTCTAATTGGAGAGCATGATTGATGACTCTGGGCTATGGATGTGTCCCATTGGAGAATATGAATTACAATACATCCAGAGGGTGGTGAGAAACCAGGATCAAGAGTGACAATGAATGATGTGCCTCAGAGTCAGCTGCACCCAGGCAATGCCGGATCTTTTAACTCCCAATAAATCCTTTTGAAGTTTTGGAAGTTTGGCTCGAGACTCATGATTTAAACGTTAGTCACTGCCGGAATCCTGACACTCTTCTTTAAAACTTCCAGTTGGAGCGCCCACAATTTCTGGAGGCAAGTTGTTCCACTGATTAATTGTTCTCACCATTAGGAAATGCCTCTTTAGTTCTCAGTTACTTCTCTCCTTGATAAGTTTCCATCCTTCACTTCCTCTCCTGCCTTCAGGGGCTTTGGAAGATAGGTTGAACTCCTCTTCTTCGTGGCCCACCTTGGTTCCATCATAGCTCCAGTTTAAATGCAACAACCTTGATGTAGAAATATTCTCTTTTATTGGTAAGGATACCAAATAAAAGAGAATATGTGCAGCTCAGGGTTTATTTATTTATTTAATTTATTTATTTAGCTTGTCAAGCATGTATGAGAAAATAAGTATAAGTACGAACATAACATAGAAACATGTAAGTATAAACAGGTATAAGTATATACATAATAAATGAGTATAAATAAATAGGGGCAGTAGGACAGGACGGTAGGCACGCTGGGGCATTTATGGACTCTCCTTTACAGACCTCTTAGGAATGGAGTGAGGTTTAAGGTTAAAGTTTTGGGGGGGTTGAGGATATAATGTTAATGAATACTTCAGCTTTCACAACAATAACACAAGAGCACAGAACAGATACAAACTCAATGTAAACTGCTTCAAACTCGATTGCAGAAAGTACGACTTCAGCAACAGAGTGGTCAATGCCTGGAATGCACTATCTGGCTCTGTTGTTACATCCTCTAACCCCCACTCCTTTAACCTCAAACTATCCACTACTGACCTCACCCCATTCCTATGAGGTCTGTAAGGGGCGTGCATAAGCGCACAATCGTGCCTACCGTCCCTGTCCTATTGTCCCCAATTATTAGTTCCTATTTCCTGTATTTAAACTTATGCTTCTTCTTGTTTCTGTTATATTGTAAGCTCTTGACAAAATAAATAAATAAATTGAATGAATGAATGAATGAATGAATGAATGAATGAATGAATGAATGAATGAATGAATGAATGTAACAACAGGTAGTGTGTTCCAGGCATTGACCACTCTGTTGCTGAAGTAGTATTTTCTGCAATTGAGTTTGGAGCGGTTTACTTTGAGTTTGTTTCTATTGTTTGCCCGTGTGTTATTCTCATTGTGTGTTATTGTGTGGTTGAACTCCAGGAGTCTACAGTGCTATCTGAGCTTCATTGTTTTAATGAAGACGTTTCATTTCCCATGTAGGAATCGGCACAGATACCACAACGCAACTTGATCATCTTAACCCAGTTGTCTTCTTCTATCTATGCCATAAACGGATAGTGATAGAAGAGTCAATTTCTAGCTCAGGTTGACTTGTGGTCCTTGGTGCTCTCTGAACTTGGTTGTTTTCTTGCAGACATTTCATGACCCAACTAGGTAACGTTATCAATGCTAGGAGGAGGTGGGGAAGGAGGAGGACTCTGGGGTCCTTGGTGCTCTCTGAACTTGGTTGTTTTCTTGCAGATGTTTCATTATCCAAATAGACAACATTACCAGTGCTAGAATGGAGGGGTGGGTTTGCTCTCTCTTTACAGCTGTGTGAAAAAGTCCTGCACGCTTTCAGTTTTAAACTGTATTTACACATGTTTAATCAAGTTTTCACTCATAGAAACCATGCAAAATTAGTACTTCGATGAAAATTTCTATCGTTGGATTGAGATGCATAATTTTTATTAATATAACCAAAGTCTTTTTAAGGCACCACATTGTCATCAAAGATCACGTGCAAAGGACTTATACAGTCTATGCCGAAGCGATGCCGCCTTGTTATAAGCAATAAGGCTGGCCAATTTCATACTAGTAACCATGTTCGATTACCTCAGTTGTCCTTTTCAGGGTCACAAACAATAAAAATGTTAACAAAACACTAGCATCAGCCTTAGTAATTGCAACACGTGTGCCACTGGGTATGCATCAGTTAATCTGTTTTCACAGTCATTGTAAGCATGCATTGTAAGCATGCAAGAAAATTCACAATCCCCATCCAAACAGCACCAAATCGCAAAAAGCTTATGCTTTTCACTTAAAAGCCACCAGTATTTATTTAAATATAACAATATTTGCATAGCAGTTGGCATAAAATGTCAAAAAATCAATGGCCGATCCAAAAAATGTCATAAACCGTAAACCGTAAAGCATGCAGAACGTCTTCACACAGCTGGAAGTACAAGCGACTTGGTGTATCAGTGTCCCTACAATACTACACTGTTACTGGAATACTGAATCCAGTTTTGATCAGGGCAATGCAAAAAAAATGATGTTGAGATTCTAGAAAGAGTGCAGAGAAGAACAGCAAAGATGATTAGGGGTAAACCATACAATGAAGGATTGAGGGAGTTAGGTATGTCTACCCTGTCATAGAGAAAGATTAGGGGTGATATGATAGCTGTCTTTCAGTCCTTGTGGTACTGACACAGAAAAGAGAGGGTCAACCTATTCTACAAGACACCTGAAGGAGGGACAAGAAGCTATAGATGGAAAGCAATCAAGGAGGGAAACATCCTTGAACTAAGGAGAAATTTCTTGACAGTTACAACAATTAATCAATGGGACAACTTTCCTCCAAAAGTTGTGGGTGTGCCAACACTGGAGGTTTTTAAGAAGAGATTGGATAGCCATTTGTCTGAAGCAGTGTAGAATTTCCTACCTAGGCAGGGGGTTGGACTAGAAGACCTCCAAGATCTCTTCCAAACCTATTCTTCTATCTTCAGTGTTCTACATTCTACTGCTTCATTAGGCCTGGTCAACTTTGAAAATGAGCAGATTATATGTTGTGGTCTAGATTCTTGTTAGGACAATAGACACTAGTTAAGAGCATTCAAGCCAATCCTATCTGAAGAACTCTTTCCAGGTTTTCCTTAGCTGCTCCTGGAAGTAAGAGCCATAGTGATTCAAGGACAACTGTCAGCCAGTGGTGGGATTCAATTTTTTTTACTACCGGTTCTGTGGATGTGGCTTGGTGGGCATGGTGTGGCTTGGTAGGCGTGGCAAGGGAAGGATACTGCAAAATCCCCATTCCCTTCCCACCCCACTAACCTGCTTTCCAGCTCTGTTCTCCTGTGCAGGGCAACAAAAGAACCTGCTTTTCAGCTCCATTCTCCTGTGCAAGGCAACCAAAGAAGACCCAGCCAATCAGCTTGGGCTCAGGAGACAGAGAGTAGATGGGGTGGGGCCAGTCAGAGGTGGTATTTGACGGTTCTCCGAACTACTCAAAATTTCCACTAGCGGTTCTCCAGAACTGGTCAGAACCTGCTGAATGCCACCTCTGTTGTCAGCCTGGGAAGCCATTTTTCTCTTGGAGCTTCTAGGCTGCCACATTTAGTGCCTGGGAATTTGGGAGAGGCGTTTTAAGGAGCAGTGGATGATTAGCCACAACAACATTCTTTTCTAGGAGAGTCAAGGATGTTTTACCCTGCACCTGAGGAGAGTGACTGGGAGTTGTCTCCAAATGGAACGAAGACATGATTTGACCATGGGGATGGACTGATGGGTGCTGGGGATGGATCTTTGATATTTTTGGGGGGTGGGAAAAAACCCAGAACTCTCCGATTCGGGTTTTCCCAGATGTGCCAATATGTCATCTCTAGTAAAGTGGAAGTTTGAGAAGATGATTATCTCCGAGTGGTCTGGGTTGGAGGTTGTTACTTGGAACACTGACAGACACATCTTGGGGGCAATCTAGGTTTCTCTCAGAAACTACCAAATCATTAGTGAAGAAACTATAAACTGTTAACTGGAAAACGCAAGCCACATTTATAGTTCAAAGCCCAGTTCAAATGGTCTCTCTATTCCTCTCTCTGTTTGGTGTGATTGACAGTTCACTTTTCAATGGGAAGGATGATAGCTACTTGGATGTGATTTTAAAGGACTGGGATTTTTTTTAATTTCATACTTTGATCTGTCACAAATCCAGGAGACAAATGCCCCAGATGTCTAACATTTGAAGCACAGTGTGATAAATTGATATGAAATCCATTCCCGGTGAAATTGTCTGACTTCCTAAAAATAGGTGTTCTGACCCAGCTACCCAAACATGGACAAACCCTGTGAAGTGAACTCAAAGATTCCTTTATTAGGAGCTCCAGCAGCCCAATAACAGATAATTAGAGTTGGAAGGGACCATATAGATCATCTAGTCCAACCCCCCGCCCAAGCGGGAGACCCTACATCATTTCTGACAAATGGCAGTCCAATCTCTCCTTGAAAGCTCCAGTGATGAAGCTCCCACAACTTCTGAGGGCAATTTCTGTTCCATGGGTTGATTGTTCTCTCTGCCAGAAAGGTTTCTCCTTATTCCAGGTTGAATCTCTCCTTGTTCAGTTTCCATCCATTGTTCCTTGTCTGGCCTACAGGCTCTTTAGAAAATAGTTTGACCCCTTCTCTCTGTGGAAGCCCCCTCAGATATTGGAAGACTGCTATCTGTCTCCCTGGTCCTTCTCTTCACTTAGACTAACCATGCCCAGTTTCCTGTAACCATTTTTCATATGTTTTAGTCTCCAGTCCTCTAATCATCCTGGTTGCTCTTCTCTCTACTTTTTCTACAGTCTCAACATCTTTTTATAATGTGGTGAAAAAAACTGGATGCAGTACTCTAAGTGTGGTCTTACTAAGGCTTTATAGAATGGTATTAGTACCTCCTTTGATCTCGATTGTATCCCTTCTATTAATGCAACTTAGGATTGCATTGGCTTTTTGGCTGCTACTGCACACTGCTGGCTCATATTTAGCTGGTTGTCCACTAGGACTCCAAGATCCCTCTCCCAGTTACTGCTAGTTTCCAGCCTGGTTTCACCGAGCCCTGGCAAAAGGTTTCTCTCTCTCACACAGCAGACTAACAAGTCTAACCCACAGGGGAGATGACTATTTTTCTGCCACATTATTCATGTCCGCTCCCTGCCTTTTATCTTCAGAGCTAGGGTGAACCTTCACTAGCAGCAGTGGCTGTTCCTTCCCAAGGGTCAGCCCATAGATTTACACTGCTCTCCTCTCCTCTACCTTCTGGATATATGTGTGTCAGGCACTAGACCAAGCTGTTCCTTCCCTTCCTCATCAGCCCCTCCAGACCTGGGGCTCTTGACTCTCTATCTGAAGGCCCAGGCTCTGCCCCCCCCCTCTCTGCCAGCTCCATTCCCTTCCCCCTTGATTCCCAGGTTGTCTTGATGTTTGACCCTGACTCCCATGGGCTCCTCCTCCACTTATTTGGCTGCTGGAGGGGTGGGGCGGGGCGGGCGTCCGACAGAAACCACAACCAGTGGGTGGGATTGTACCAGTTTGCACCTCCCCTAGCACCAGTTGTTAACATTCTAAGCAGTTCGTAGAACCGGTTGCTATAGAATTTACTGCCTAATCCTGTAAGGAAGCAGGAATGAAACATTCTGGTGTTGCTTTATCCGAAACTTTCCACTCTCTCGTTAACCTATGGACATCTTGGCAACTAAACTTCCTGGGGGGGGGGGGGTTTCCTCAGGAACTTCTCTGGGTTTTTTTTCCCCTCCTTTGCTGTACTTCTTGCTTGTGTGGAGGGACCATTCAACTTTACAATGGCACTGAAAAAGTGACTTATGACCATAGTTTCACACTTCGACGTGTTGCACGCATTCCCCAGTACGAGAGGCCAGGCGAAGGAGATGCTGCCTCGTGTGATTGATACTGTTGGCCACGCCCA